>WBNM01037123.1:0-28694 GCA_013399055.1 Ramphastos sulfuratus
AGATTGGATGTTTGGAACAAATTATTTACTACGAGGGTGGCAAAACACTGGAACAGGTTGCTCAGGGAGGTGGTTGGGGCCCCATCCCTGGAGATATTCAAAGTGAGGCTTGACATGGCTCTGGGCAGGCTAATGTAGTTGAGGATTTCTCTGCTTACTGCGGAGGGGATTGGACTAGGTGATCTTTAGAGGTCACTTCCAACCCAGACCATTCTATGCTATGGTTCTATGTGTATGGTGACTCTTTCTAAGAATAGAAGTTCATCCAAGACATTGCTTTTTCTGCATGAGTCTGAATAATTCTTTGTCGTTTTAGTACACTAGTTAGTGCAGCTGCCGAATCTCTTCATATGATTTCTGTTTTCTTAATTTAGATATGTCTAAGGTTCTGAAGTTCTCTGTATTCAAAATGAGTATTTATTTTATTTTTGCCTTTTTTTTTAACTCTCTCTCTTCAACGCCCTCACACTTTGTCTTCTCAAATCTTGTGTGTGTTACTTTGCTCAAGCAGTTGCCCAAATATCAGAGGAATGGATGGCTGTGCATCACAGCTACTATTTCAGCAGTTTCCTATGGGAATTCCATGTGATTATCATATAGTCCAGGTAACTCACCACTACCCACTTAGTGGTGGACAGCATCTGAGAATAATTCACACACAGGCTATCTTTTGCTCATGAAGATGTGAAGGGGAGCCTGATGTGACCTTATTTTCTTGCTATTCTTACTGCCGTACTTTTGGATTTGGAGTCTGTCTGGCAGATACTTGTATTTGAAAAAGCTGCCTTTTTATTCTCTTTTCTCCCTTTATTTGTTCTAACACTTTTTAGAACTTATATCTCAAGTACTTATACCTCAAGGACTTTAGTTAGTCCTTTAGTTAGTCGGATGTGGTTTTAACTATTGTTTAAGTCAGCCTTTGGAGGAGACAGAGAAAAGAGAGGAAAAAAGATGGTCATCTGTTTTTTTTCATAGACTCACATTTTCTTTGAGTTTCGTATCTTGTATCTTTTGTTGTGTGTTCTCTCTTAACATTATACCATCTGGCTTGTTCCTTTAAAAATATTCTCATGTATGTAAATACCCTTTTCAAAATCAAATACCACAGTGTATCTTTCAAGAATGACTAATCTAAATACGTATGGTCATGGACACAGGTTACCTCTTCAAGTAGCAGTTTTAAACCAGATTCTTCTCATACCGCAGAATCAAGGCAGGACTTGCATGATAAATTGTCCCACTTGCTGTCTTTTTCTTCCTCCTGTTGTCCATTTTAAAACTTCCAAGTTTCTTGAAGTGGCAGATGCATGGTTCTTCACAACCATCTCAAATATATTTGGGATATAGGATTACTTGTGGCTAAAAGAGTGCTAAACCTTGTAGGCTCTTCTTGTTGCCTTGCCATTCCTCACCTAGTGGTACACAGCCTGGCAGCTGTCAGGTGGATGTCCTGAAGGTCGGTGTGATGCTCTGCTGTGGTTCACTAGCAGCTGCTGGATCTCATTAAATGGGTGCCAGACTGTCTATAAAGTTCATGCTTGGTTTACAGTATGCTACAGTAATGTCACCCTGTTTCTAATGCATAAGATTTGCTCACTCCCCACACTCTTGAAAGTGTGATTTCTCCCCGCCTGTGTTAGGTGAATTTTGCATCTCTGTTTCTAAACTTGAGGATAGCTACCACACATATCCCCTTTTTTCTATTTCCAGCTTCCTATTACCAAGTGAAGTTCCTTTTTGCTTAATTGCTGCTGGCACATCTCCACTGTGCATATAGTGACAGCTAGGGATATGCGAAGTGTGATAAAATTCAAGTATCAGAAGGTAGTTTCTTCTTAAAGGAAATCTTATTTCCCTGACCCCAGAAGTAAATGTTGCCAAGTGTGAGGAGCCGAGAGAAGTCTTAGATACAATTCTGAAGGTCTGAAATGGGGATCTGGTGAAAGGAACAGCACACAAAAAAAAGTTTGTGAAGAGAGAAACATGAGAGAAATTTTGTAAGCATAAGTCAATTTTTGTGTTCTGGTTTCACAGAATCTCAGAATGTTAGGGGTTGGAAGAAACCTTGAAAGGTCATCTAGTCCAACCCCCCTGCCAGAGCAGGATCACCTAGAGTAGGTCACACAGGAACAGATCCAGGCAGATTTTGAATGTCTCCAGAGAAGGAGACTCCACATCCTCTATGGGTATCCAGTCTTCTGTCACACTCACAGTAAAAAAGCTTTTCCTTACATTGACATGGAACCTTCTGTGCTCCAGCTTGCACCCATTGCGCCTTGTCCTGTCACTAGACATCACTGAGAAGAGCCTGGCTCCATCACAGAAGCAGTCAGGTTAGAAAAGACCTTCACGATCATCAAGTCCAGCCAATCACCCAACATTAGCTAATCAACTAAACCATGGCACCAAACGCCACATCCAGTCTCTGGCCCTGGCCAGCCCATTCCAATGGGCAGTCACTCTTTCTACAAAGAACTTCTTCCTAACATCCAGCCGAAACCTCCCCTGGCACAGCTTGAGACTCTGTCCTCTTGTTCTATTGCTGGTTGCCTGAGAGAGGAGACCAACCCCCACCTGACCACAACCTCCTTTCAGGTTGTTGTAAACAGTGGTAAGGTCCCCCTGAGCCTTTTCCAGGCTGAACAACCCCAGCTCCCTCAGCCACTCCTCACAGGACTTGTGCTCCAGCCCCCTCACCAGCCTTGTTGCCCTGGCACTCCTGACATTCGTCCTTTACATTTATAAATGTGAATGAGGTTAATTCTCAGTCTCCTCTTCTCCAAGCTAGAGAGACACAGCTCCCTCAGCCTTCCTTGTAAAGGAGATGTTCCACTCCCTTAATCATCTTTATGGCTCTGCACTGGCGTCTTTCAAGCAATTCCCTTTTCTTCTTGAACTGAGCGGCCGAGAACTGGACACAGTATTCCAGATGCAGCCTCACAAGGGCAGAGTAGAGGGGAAGGAGAACCTCTCTTGACCTACTAACCACACCCCTTCTAATACACCCCAGGATACCTTCTTGGCCACAAGGGTGCATTGCTGGCTCATGGTCATCCTTTGATCCACTGGGTCCCTCTCCTCTGCACTGCTTTCAGAAAGATCAGTCCCCAGCCCATACTGTTTCGTGGGATTGTTCTTTTCCAGGTGCAGAACTCTACACTTTCCTTTGTTGCATGTTATTAAATTCCTCCCTACCCAACCTTCTAACCTGTCCAGGTCCCACTGAATGGTAGCAGTGCCTTCAGGTGTGTTCAGCTACTCCTCCTGGTTTTCCCATCAGCAAACTTGCTGACAGTGCACTGTGTTCCCTCATCTAGGTTGTCGATGAATATATTGAGCAGTACTGGTCCCTGAGGGACCTCACTAGACAGGCCTCCAACTAGGCTCTATGCCATTGATCACAACTCTCTGACTTCTCTCCTTCAACCAGTTCACAATTCACCTCACTACCCATTCATCCAGGCCATGCTTCCTCAGTTTAGCTGCAAGGAAAGAGGATTGTGATGGTTTGGAAGTTCCCTGCCCCCCACACTTTGTAAAATCACCTAGACTAGACTCAGCCAGCTGGAAGTTAAGGAAGGAAGNGATAAAAACTATCTAAATACATTAGTTTCCATCACATCACTTGAAATCCAGTTATCTTCTTATGGCTGTTCTAATGATAACAGTTGAGTAGGGAGGTCAGAGATAATATATTCTCCAGTGGTTATACTCATAAAAGCATCATATGCTGATGTACTGTAGATTTTACTTTCCCCACAATAACTTGATGAAAAGCATCTTTGGAAATAGGTGACCGATTTGTCTCCTCAATGCAGCGGTTCATGTATTTCTAATATATGGAGTGGCTTTTGTGGTGTTCTGGTGTTAAAAGCTAGCCTGTGAAATGTTCGCCTTCTGCTATAAGCCCTGAGGCAATACGGATTACGATTTGTTGTCATGCAGGAGGCTGTTTATGACAGTAAATTTGAGCAAAGTTTTGTGCTGAAAGGAAACATGACAGCTATAGTTCCCATTTCTTTGTGTGGACTACAGTCTGTTAACCAGTCATGTTGTATTACGTAAATGGATTATTGTTTTTTTCTTGAAGGCATTCTGTCTCTGTTTTGAAATCAAATAAATAGCTTTGGAAGCCACGAAAATTTTAGGAGGGATAGGAAGATTTTAGGGGATGATACTAGCTGAATATCAGTGCTGTATTACAGTATCTAACCACTGTATGTGATTTTTGCAAGCAGTAGAAATACCATGATTATCTTTTAAATGATACTTTAATGCATATTAAAGCATATCCATGGTTTCTGTTAAGTCTTTAACGTGTTCTTTTACAAAAATTAAAAGGAGCTTGATCTTTTCTCTGATGAAGGCCTCAATGCTTTTGGTTTCTAAAGATGGAGTGTGGGGGTGGCAATTTGCTCTTGCAGCATGAAAGCATTTTGTTCTTTCCCTGCAAAATCTCCAGCAGGAGAGAATGCCTGTACACACAACACATGCAAAAAAATTAAAGCTGGAGGACTGTTCATGAAGACTCTTCTCTAAAATTAAAGACTTGCTTATTTGAGCATTGTGCAGAAAGGAGTCCAGTAACACACTGATCATTTTAAATATTTAAAACTTGCAGAACTGTTGTTGCTGAAACGGGGATTATGATTTTTCACAAATGAAAGGAAAAACCCTTTAAAAATTAAAGGACTTGTAAATTTTTTTAATTTTTTTTTTTCTAATAACCAAAGCCAGAGGGGTGGGGGAAGGGAAGAGCTTTGAAGTCTCTGAGATCTTTTCCCTGAGGTCAGAATTTTCTGATGATGTAACATACAATACAGACCAAGCCTTCACTTATCAAGGTTAAAGTTGACGGAGCTTGTATGAACTTGTCAATCATAGGAAGCAGGCAAAAACAAGCCAGCTGTTGTGAGGCATGGCTTTGAAAATCCTCTGTGTTACAGTAAATGAGACGCAGTGGTTGAGATAGGTTCAGTTCTGCAAGGCTTTCAAACTCACTGGCACATTTGTAAGGATGCAAAGCTCACATACCCTATGAATATGGGTAAACAACTGTAAATCCCGGTAAGATTGTCTTGTCTTCAGTGTTAAAGAATGAGAGAAACAGCTAAGTGTGTGTGCTTTAATTATCTTTTTCTGCCAGTTCTGAACAGAAATTTTCAGTATTCATGCAGTATTTCTTTTGTTCTGCAGGTCTTAGAGTACAGGCTGCATCTTCTGTCTGTATCAGCAGAAGCTGCAGTAGCAAATTAGGAACGGTGCAACGCATGATACAGAATTTTATTTTGCTTAGCATAATCGGCTGCTCTGTTCTGATGGATTGGGAGAATAGGGGAAAACGTGAGTTAATTCCAGCTAAGATGCTTTGTGTGCATGTGCTCGCACACGCGCGCTGTTTTTAGCAGCTTTTGTTTTCACAGTTGGCATCATGCACACTGGAATTAGAAGGCAGTGCCTTTCAAAAATATTTGTTTTCTGGACTGAAGGCTGCAGTGCTGTTGTTGTGGCTCAGGGTGCCAGGCTCGGGGTGCCTCTCGGCTAGGGGTGGTGCGAGAGCTTTTCATCTTGTCGTTTTCCTGGCAAGCCTCTTACTGGGAGTGCAGGCTCACACGAAGACCTTCTCCACAGCAGCAGGAGATATTAGCTGGGAGTGTAAGAGAATTGGATGTGACTGTTGGAAGCAAGCGGTGAGTGCAGCTCTGAGTGAAAAGATGGCTATTGAAATGTGTGCATATGCATGCTAATTAATTTAAATAACTGGTTTAGGATTTTTTTTCCCTTTAGAGATGAGCTATAAGTTTATTTTGGTGCCTGTCTGAGAAACTCAGGTGACCTAACTATTATTCACAAAGTGATTTCATTTTATTGCTTCTGTTCTGTTACTGAATTTTTGTGCAGCTGCAGGCAGCTGTTTTCAGTAGTAACAGCAACAGAATATCAGAAGAAACACCCTCTAGATGTTAAAAAATAATAATAATCAAAGGAGTGGCAACTGAAATGTAGGGTTGTTTTGTTGTTTTTTTTTTTTATTAAATTGACAAAACAGTCATTTTCCTTTGAGCTTTCTTTTAACATGTCTGTGATTTCCTTGTTAGCAGTGTTGGAAAGTACTGTCTTTTGTCTCTGCAATGGTTGCCATTTGTGCAATATGATGGCTCTTACTGTACTATCGGGGTATTCTGATGATTGAATTCGGTGTGTAAGTACAGAACACATTAACTGGTTGACTTAAGTGAGCAGAAGTCATTTTAATTTCATGCAGGCAATCCCTTGTGTACTAGGACAGGCATGCAGTAGATAAAGCAAGTAAGAATACAGCCATAAAAATTATCTTTTATCATTGATTCTTGATGTGCACTAGAATGGAGGAGGGGCCTCTGTTTTCTGAACTAAGGAAAGAAAAACATCCCTCTTTTTGCCCCTTACCAAAGATTCTTCCCTTTTGTATAAAGGCCCCTATGCTGTTATACAAAATCTAATTTTAATTGGATTTGATTTTTCCTCTGGGCCTATGCATTGTGCTGTTACCCATGACTGACTGGCCTACATTTTGTCTGTCAAAATATCTTTGGTTATCTGCTGCAGAACAGAGGGAGTGTGAATTTATTTCTGATTTTCATGGGAAGAGAGGTAACATTTTTAGAAAAAGAAAGAATATGAGATGAAAACTCATTGCTGTGTATGTTGCCATGCAGGCAGGACAGGAGAGAAATTCTAGTGGGATGGATGACTGATGAGCAGCGCCTGTTATCACTTTCATTCTGTGATAAAGCCAGGTGATAATGCAAGAGTTGTTAAGCTAGAGTGACATTTCATTTTATCACATTTGGTGCAACAATTGGGGTGTAGTTAGTGTGACTGAATAAACCGATAGCTGCCATTAGGGCATAGATAATGTTAACAGACATTCAGATACAGAACTGGAAAACCAAGGCTTGCATTATGATAAATGGATAGTAGTGTAACAGTAATGTGCCATGGGGTGTACTTTGTGAAATAGGTGCTGGATTTGTACCTTCAGCTGCCTTTTGAAGTATATCAGGGCATCTGTCTTCCTTTTTCTCTCTCTCTCTTTTTTTTTTCTTTTTGAAAGAGTATTTTCTCAGCATTCCTTATTCTTTTCATCTTAATACGTGCTTTGGCTTTAAGACTTTTTGCTTGAGTAGTGCTTTTGAGGTGCTAGCTGCCATCATCTGTCTCTTCAGACCAAGGTGCTGGACAGCTCTACATGTGCTGTGCCTTGTCCTCGAGTGACCATTATGGTACAGTCATCATGGTTATTAAATGATCAGTTTTCTGGAGGGTCTCTTATTCTGCATGTTTGTCTTTAAAGATTTCTAAATAGTTTTGTAGTCCAAGTTCTCATTTGGCATCTTTTGAGTATGCTTCCTGTGTCACTGTATGGTGGATAGTGTTAATACTGACTCAGAAGTGATAGCAGGTGCAGTGCTCATCAGAAGAATGGTCCACTAGATGTTGTATTGGATGTCCTGATTGTGGTGTTCTGGTGTCGGTGTCCGTGGCATTGCAGTAGTAAAACCAATTCAAAAGAGTTTCAAAACTTGTGTGGTCCAGGAGCCTCTGAAAGAAAAATAATATAGGATTCAGATATTGAGCCTGATACTTGGAAGATACCTGCAAGTGAATTACTGACTCATGTTAGAATCCATAGGGATCTTGGGCTTGGTTCAGTTAGCTAAACACAGGCATCTAGTGAGACCTGAAACAGCCCAGTGTATCGCATTTGTCTTCCAGATGTTGTCTCTTAGGGGAGCTGATGCCTTTGAATCTTTGAAGTTTTTGAAATGGTAGAAGACACTTGTGTTTGGGTAACTAAACTGATGTAGACAGTGAAACCAATGCATGATTTGCTTATAGAGACTACTTTAGGATGAGCTGAATTATGTGATTCTGTTAGATTGCACTGACCATACGAATATGAGTTAGACCTCAAACTTTTTCCTAAATTTCAAACAATCTTGCCCTATGCATCCCAGTCCAACTTTCTAGTATCCTGTTGTGGTCTCAAGCAGAAATAGATTTGGTAGAATAAACTACTCTATTTGTGGACTTCTGCAGAAATGCTTTTGGATCCCACTGTGCCAAGTGCCGAGCAAATAAACAATAAAGACATAATTTCAGCACTTAAATTTCACAGTTGAAAAAGTGGCATATCAGCAAGGGCTCTGCCTCTAAAACAGGGTTTTGGCATAAACCGAGACTGTCTTCACAATTGCTTTAAGCCACATAATTGTCTGTTTCAAGCCAGGTCAGTTCTTTGATCCACTTTTCTGTGGTTCTATACAATTCTTGCTGCTAATTGATTTTCTCTTCCTGCTCTCTCCGTTCTGAGTGGTGTAAGAAGGAGACTTACAGTTTAAAGGTACTGCAGAATTGTGGCCTTGATAATGAAGGTGTGGTTGTTATTGTAAGGTGAGAAATTTTATGGAGTTGTTGTTCTTAGGTGTGAATGGCTTTTTCCAGTGTAGCTTGTACTTTGAGAAGGAATTTTAGCTAAATCAGAAAGAGCCATTCCATTTTCTCTCCTTTGCCAGTAAGTTATTGCAGGATACTTCATTGCTTATGTAACTGTGCCTGTGTTTCATGATGAAACTCTTACACAGATGCTGGGTCTTTAACAAACATTGCGTTTTTCAAATACTGGCTAATGCATTTTTGCACAGCTTACCTAGTCTGAGATTTTAATGTTGGAGTGTCTTGTGGCACTGTTTGGCTTGGCTTTTTACAGAAACTGTAAATCAGATAAAAATCAGAAACATTGAGTTGATGGAAGTGACTTTCATTTATTGAGATACTCAGATCCTTCTACCTCTCTGCGCAGATTTAGTCAAATCCTGAGTATGAGGTATGAAGGAAGTGGTTTGGGGTTGGTTTTTACAGCAACCAAAAATGTTATCCTTCTGATAGGCATCTACACAATGATTCATTTTGGTAATTGCTCATTGACTCTACTGGCAGACTCCTGTTGACATGTATGTGTATATATAGCTCTGCATGGTTGAAATTGCCTGTAGTACCTTGTGTTGCTGTTAACTTTTATCTACATTGTTAGAATAGCCTCTTGTGTTACTGATGAGGATGACTGAACTGGGGAGGAGACTTAGTTGTTTTCCTCAGCTTAGTGTTCTGGTGACCATTTCATTTGTGAATGCGTATGCCCCAAGCTAATGGAACCAGAAAGAAACTGAAGAGAGATCTGCTTGTCCATCTAGTTTAGAAATACTTAGTGCTATTATAGAGATACGCCTTTCCACTTCCACAAGGGCAAATTGTAGTATTGTGTTTGATGGCTATGACCATTGCGTGGAACAGAATGTGCAAACCAGAGAGCAGAGCACCTCTCAAGCTCACCTGGCTGATGAGTGCTCAGCCTTGTGTCTCTCCACTCAGACATCCCCTGGTTGAGCCCTCTTATAATGAGAGCTTCTTGAAAAGGTGGTGGACTGATTTTCATAATGAAGCAATTCCTTTCTTTTCAGTTAGAAGCAGATTTTGGGTTTCTGCCCTCCACTATTTAGATGCAAAGGGTCTTATACCAAAGTACCAAAACCTGGTACAGTAGAAAAGGCTGATATTAGCCTTCTCTACTTGGACTCACCCTTAATGAATACCACTTTGTATCAACAGCATAACACTGTTGATTGCACTTCCTTTGCAGCTCAGGTTAAGTGAGTGTTTTAAGTCATCTGGAAGTCAAAGCTGTAATGTCATTGCATGCTAGGGATGGGGAATGTGGTGTGAGCTTTCCTGATTCTGTAGCATCAGGAGAGCTTTCGCATTTGGATAGTTGTAGCAGTTGTATCATGGAAATGTGGGAGCTATGGGTTTGAAAAATAACATAGTTTATTATTTTTCATGATGACTGGTGTTATCTTAGAATAAAGATGGTAATTAAGTCAATTGTCACATTTTCAGGTGACTATTCTGTCTCTCTCACTTTGTGATTTTTTTTTTTTAAGTCTTTTTTTTTTTTTTTTTATAAGTTACATGTTCCTTTCAGTGGTCTTATCCTTTTGTGAGCCACTGAGCCTCCTTTCTGAAACAGCTGTATTCTGGGCATATCTTTACACAAAATACCAGCAGATGTAAAGCAGCTTGGTAGACTTTTTGGTATTGATAACAGTGTAACACCTTTGCAGGTTCTTGCCACTGTGTTCTTCTGGGGTTTGAAGCTTGCTTTCTTTTCCTCCTTTCTGAACAGTAAGCTCAAATCTCTCCAAAATAATGTGATAAGCATGTTTTGCATGAGGACTCACTTAAACTGAATGCAAACTACCTCAGTGTTGAATAAGCCACCTTTCCTCAGACCTGTTTTCTGTGGCACTGCAAAATGTTTGTGTGGAAGCTGTATGATGGCACATATGTAATCTTTGAATTTTATTTCATGTTTGCAATTGTTGTATCTCTAAATTTCTCTGTGCTGTGATTCTTTATTTTCTTCTATTCCATTTTTGAAGGTGACAGGACTACTAAAGCTTTCATTGCTTCTGAGACAGGCTAGTATTAAACAGATTTGGTTACATGCTTTGAATATGTAAATGTGTGTGAAACTGTCCTGTTTGCTTCAACTAGCACTTCTACTCCTGATGTGCATGTGAAATTCAGTGTATACTTTGTAAAATGGCTGAGGTAGTGCATGTCATTTGTCTTCACAACATTTTGTGCCATGCCCTTGATTCTTCTGTGCACCTAAGTGCAGGTGTTAACTCCCTTGCGTTATGGCTTATGTACGTGAAGATGAGTAAAGAGGTCTGAAGAATATTTTGGCACAGGTTAACTAGAAGAAAATTTTGCCGTACATGGGTTATCTAGACAATGAAAAATGCTGATGTAAGCACAGTAGTTCATATTTAAGTCTTGCAGTCTTTGTTTGGCAAATATTTCCATCAAAATTAGTGAAACTATTTGCAGGCCCAGTTCTGCTTAGATTGAACTTACTTGAGAAACCCAATTAAGTCTAGAGATGCCACAGAACCGAATCTTCCGTAGTGTTGGTCTTTCTGGCTTCATGTCATTTTACTTAACTATCCTTCATCTAGCGTTAAAATAGGAGTCAATACATGCCATTCTGTAAAACAGAATTGACTCTACATTTGTCAGATTGATTTCTCTGAACCAACTGCTCTTGGTTAAGAGCAATATGAAGAGATGAGTTCAAACAATTCTTAGCTGCTCATTTCAAGTCAAATTGAAAATTTGTCTGTTAAAATTGATCTTTGAAATTTAATACGTAATCTCTGTCTTGTGATGTGACTGGGATTGAAATTGTGAAAAAGACATCTCTTTGATGTAGAGTGCTATTTTATTGTATGAAGTACAATTGTTTAAAAAAATCACGTACATCAGACAGTTTGATGAAAATGCCCAGATTTTTTTGTTTAGATTTTTTTTTCCATCACAGATCAAAGAACTGAAAAATGTAACTTTAGAAGTAATTGGATTGTACAAGTTTGAAAGTAGAACCCACATCTAATCAACTGCCCTTCCATGATACTTCATTTTAAAGATTTGTCTTAAATGAAATAGAAATGCAGTGTGTAATTACACTTTATTTTCTTATTTTGCATACTTTTATCTCAGACTTTGTTTTCTTACACGCTGATGCTAACCACCTATAGACTTACTCTCAAAACTGGTGTAGTAATGTTAATAACTTGTTTACACTGGAAATTAAGGTTAGCCTTACCTTACAAATCAGTGGGGAATGATGCCTCTTTCATGGTCCTCTTGGAAGAAGGTTTGGCCAGTGCATATCTAAAGGGTTACTATTTCTAAATACAGAGACCACTGCTGTAGATAGCATGAATTATATTAGCAGCTGTCTGAAGCCTTTAACCTCTCTGTTGCAGCTTCTTTTCTAAATACACAGTGTCATTTCAGCCTCCTTTAAGCAGAGAGCAAACCTGTCTCTTCTCAGGGCTCCAGAGGTACTTGCCCCCCCGCCCCCAATCTGTTTCTTTCCCAATTTGTATTTATCTGGTTAGCACAAATGAACTACAAGTCTTGTCGCAACATGTAAACCTGGAGCTGCAAACCCCTGTTTCCTGGCTAGAGAAATTAAAAGCATAAAATTGGAATAAAACCCAAAATATTTCTGTCTAAGGTAAGGCCTTGTTGGCCATTGTTTGTCATTTGTGTTAACAAGGAAAAAGAGGTTCAAGTCTAAAATAAGCCTGACTGGAAAATGCTATCCCATCTAAGATTCCTTTTCTGCCTTTTTTTCAGGAGATACTAATTTTCCCTTTCCCGGTTTTGTTATCTTTGGCAAACATTTTTATTTGCACTCATTTAATTTTTCACTAGTTACTGAAAAATTCAAACTCCGGATTCATAATTAAAAGTGCATGGTGTTCAGTTCACATTTACAGTGACACTGAAGTATTGACTTTGCACATGGAGAAGAAACTTATTTTCTGCATGTTGCTAGTGACTCTCAGGCAAGACGAAAATTAAGTTAAATATTAAGGTTCCTCTTCTTCAAGCAGTTTTATTTTCTACCATCATTTGCACCTTTGGCTTTGCCATGTACATCAGTACAGGAGGTGTGCTGTGCATTTAACTAGGCTGTGCACATCGCAGCGCCTCGGGATACATGGAGATTGTGTGGCATTCTGTGGCACTCCATACCCTAATTTAGCTTGATGTTATGCTTTAACTAGTCACGTTAGATTAGGTGCACCATGTGTGCCCATACGAGAGAGGGTGTTTTTGTGCCATACAGTTACCATAGATTGAAGAAGTTGGTGTAAAATACTGGATGTGATCTCAGTGTTTGTGCTTCCCAGATCAGTGCAGTGACCTCACACCAAAGGAAATAAATCAGTAGCATGCTAACAATGTGTTCTTCTCTCTAGGAAAGTTGACACAGGGGCCCTGAGGGAAAACCCACAGAAGAACAGGGATCAGCTGGACCTGAACTTAGACCACAAGTGGAAGGCATCTGTCAGACCTTTGCATGTGCGAGAGCCTACGGTTCTGCCTCACGAGAGTCGGGGGAGGTCTGGGACATTGCCTAGTGATTACCGATACTCTCAGGAGAACGTGAACAAGAGCAGCAGGGATTGTGGTCTGCCTCATCTCCCTTGCTTAGAGCCACAGAACTTGAATGAGAACCACTCCTGTACATTCCGTGGCAAAGGAGAGGAAAACCACAGGATCGAGCCAGTACTGCTTAACAAGAAACGTGGACCTGCTCCTCAGAGGCCACCACCACCTAAAAGAGATAAATACAGGCGATCAGATAATTCTGCACCATTTTTTGGCACCTCTTCTGAATCTCTGCTAGTAGTGCCCAGCAGGCCCTTTCTGCCCACATCCCCCGGCTCCACTGAAGTATTTGCCAGTCACTCATCTCTGTGCCAGAGTCCTGCAAATTTCAATGGAAAACTGAAGAGTGCTAATGCACAGCAGCTCCAGCAAGCGTCATCCACAGAGAATGTTTGTCAGCACTTAGAAGAAAAAGCACACCTTAGGTCTGATTCTGTATTATCTTCCAAATATCCATATCTTCAAAAACCTGGAATGGAGACATCAAGGTCACCTTCTCCTCAGTTTGCACCACAGAAGCTCACTGACAAGCCTCCTGTATCTGTACAGGATGAGAACCCAGCCAGGTACTTCTTTACTGTTTTATTAACACTTTTGCCCCAGTTAGACTGTATTAATGGTTTATTGTTCATTTTCTTTATGACAAATACATCTTTCAGTTTCATTAACCATGAGCCATCCCAGCATGTCCTAAAGAGACCAAAGGCTTGTGTGAGGTTCTGATTGATATCATTGACGTCCTTCAGCTGACCTTTGTTTTCTCTTAGTTTGCTGAAGCTGTTCAGGTGTTACAGCTGGTAGTAGAAAATGAAAGGGATGGATTCAAATTAATTTTTCTACTGTAATTCTGGGTGAAATGAGATGGTTTCCCATGATCGTTTCCCCCATCTAGGTCTGTGTGTGAATATGAATTGGCAAGAGACAAATATGGGGAGGGAAGCTGTATCTTCTGAGAGAACATCTGTTTTTAAAAAAATACACAGTAAGGTGCACTGCCAGATCATGACCATTCTAATGTTGCTTTTACAATGAAATATGGCACTTAAGGTAGTCTGCGGAGGGATATCCACAGCAGTGTTTGTGTTGAAATGGGCTGAGAGTCAGCAGGAGAATGTCAGTCCTTTCCCATGCTAGATAAACTCAAACTGACTGAAATTAATTGATTGCTGTGTTTGTCATATGCTGCTAACGTAAAAAAGGTTATTCTCCCACAAGATAACAAACTCTTCCAGGAAGCTCAGGAATCTTAGTTTTCATAAATCCTTCAGCAGTATAATTCACGGTTAAAGAATGAAAACAAAACCTCCAAGCCATATAAATGTAGAGCTTGCTTCACAGCAAACAGAAGTATTTGGAATATTTTTTTGCTTCTGTAATGTAAATGGTTGAATAGACTCAATAATACAATTTTCTAGTGTGCCTTATGACACAGAAAACATGAATCACTTTTTTTCCTAAACCATGCCTTGATGTTATCCCTCTTGCAATGAGAGTGGAAAAAAATGACTTTTCATCCCACAGTATTTTTAACATGAAATAATAGTATAGTTTACTATGAAAAGTGCAACATGTTAGATGAACCCTAGCATCTGTGTGCAAAGGTTAATGACAATATGACTTCCTTAACGTATTGCTTTATGAATAGATATTAAGGATGCATAGAAAGCTAATTGTGTTTGTCCTTCCTTTTTGCTAAGCTTTAATGTTGAAGTGAGCCCCTAGTTGTGCCTAATTATATGCCCATACCTGAATGATAATACACTTACCCTGCAAATCTTTTGTTAACATCTAAAATGCCTAAGCCCAGACAGCTCTTCTTTGTGCACAGTGTATTGTCCTCATTTAACAACATTACTCAACAGGTATTTCAAGAAAGGACCATATGTGGGTATGTGGACCATACCTCTGAACCTTCTGTATAGTATTTACAATATGGTATTTATTTCATACAACTCAAATAAGTGAAGTAGATTTATCTTAATATGCAGTTAATTAGATTTAGCTTGCTTACTTCTATCGGCTCCTTGCACACGAGCTTTTGGACATAGCAGTTTGCATGCCTTGGGCAGCTAATGTTTGTGAATGTCAGTATGTAGCTGTTCACTGTTCTTCAAGAAAGGTTATCTAATTGATCAAGAGGATAAACTGAGTGAGTATGCAGCATTTGGGTAGAATAATCTAGCATGGGGAATATGGGTACTGTGCAGAACCCAGCTATTTCCAAAGACCAACTGTTTAGCAATAATAAAGATGTAAATAGTGCATCATCTGATTTCCTGTAGGCATATACCTAGATTGAATGGCTTGTGCTTGGAGTAAAACTTCATAATGGCCATGAGCAGAGTTGCTGCAAATCAAAATTTTGTGCTGCAGTCCTAGAAATGGCAAACCCTCAAATCAGGAGGACAGTGATTTCTGGAGGACAGTGATTTCTGGATCACTGAATTTCTGAAGAACCTGCCTTAAATATCCAAACAATCTTTTACTAGGCTGAAAGGAATGTACTCATAGTCTCAAAACAGATGCTGAGTTTTTTAGATGAAGAATTGCAGTCAGCTCAGTTCTTCCAGTTGTCACACAACACACAAGTGGACAGATCTTAGATTTTCCTGAAATTCAGAAATGTATTGCTTTTCACAGTTTGGTGAAGTCCAAAAGACATGGGTTTTAGTTAAAAGAAAGGATCAGGGAAGTGGCAGACCTCTGACCAATCTCTCCTGCAGCCAGAGGAGCCTGTATCTGCAGGCACGTAGCTAGGGCTCAGCAACAGACAGGAACAAGGTTTTTAAAATGAGAATCACCTTGAATGAAAACACCCGAACTGAAGGGGAGGAAAGGAGACCTTTTTGCATGGGCCAGAGAACTTACCCCAAAAATTGGGTAAGTATTCCAGAGCACATCTGCAGAGCACTTGAGGCAAAGTCAATACCTATTGGGAGGCTGAAGATTCATTCGGAGACAAATACGCTGTTAAAATATAAGATACAACTTCTGAAAAATGTGAAGTCAAAGAGATTTTGCTGTTCTTTATGAAGGAAAAGTGCAGTGCAATAACGTGTAAGTTTATTTTTAAGGCAAGTGACACACCCACACTTGGAGGAAAAGAGCTGTATTGCGTCTTGCTTATTTTGAAAGGCAGCAAACTACCCAGCCAGAGGAAACCAAGTATTTTAGCTAGTAGGCAATGTTCCTTTACTTATTGTAGAGCTTCCAAACCCACATTATGGCAATGATTTTTAACTTTCTGCAAACTCTAAACCACTGAACTAGACTTCAGTTTCTAATACGGTTTGCATACAGTACAGATGCTTCAGTAATGTTATTTAACATGTTATTGTCCAATTTAAAGAGCTAAATTAGCCTCCTCTTTAAATAGTTTGCTTTACTGAATGTCTGAGGTGGCCCTTTGTGCTTTTGGAGTACGTGATTTGATTTTTGCTATAAGCATCCCTTAGTGACTCTTAAAAGGAGTATCCAGAATTGTGTGTTGTCTTCTTCAATAGCTGTTTTTTTAACTTCTTTAAGTAGAAAACTAGGAGATTATGGTGAAATCTATTGAGCATTTATATTTACAAATAGAGATTATTTTTTTAAAATAATGCATAAATTCTGAAGGATTTCCAGAGTTTACATGTGTGATTATTTGTTACTTTTGTAGCTCAGCGAAGACCTAGCCTGCGGGATGCTTCCATCTGGTCTGTTGTCTCTTCCCTTGGAATAGCTGGGAATTGGTTTAAGGGCATTGCAGACTCCCAAGGCAGCCAAGCTGCCTGTCAAGTCAAAAGCTGAGGCCACCACTGGATCTGTATGAGGGAATAAGATTGAGCTCAAGACATGCTTTCTTTCATGGGTGTGTCAACAAAAGGGTTAAAAGGCAGTTCATCATCACTGTTTCAAGTTTGGGGCCTGGCTGCTGAGACTGAACCCTCATGTTCATGGAAACAAACAGGAGTCCTGTACTGTGAGTGTTGTGCAAGGCTGATACTAGGATTACTTGAATATAAGCTAACACTATTTAAAATGTGCGGACAGAAAAGAAAACTTGTTGGTTTAGAGTCTGAGATACAGTCCAAGAGGTATTCCATGACCTAGATCTCTTACCTACCTTTTTTTCATATTTGGCCTTTCCTTTTAATTTGCAGATAAGGATTGAGATCTAAGGTTCTTTCATTCCTAAAGATGAATTTTCCTTATTTTCCAGAATTGAAAGGGTTATTGACAACAATACCACAGTGAAAATGGTTCCCATCAAGATAGTTCATTCCGAGAGCAGTGCAGAAAAGGAGAGTCGGCAAAGTCTTGTCAGTACCATGGAGCCTCCTGCTTTACCCAGTGGTTTGGAAAAGGACCAAATTAAAACACTCAGCACTTCTGAGCAATCTTACTCACGGTTCTGTGCTTACACCAGGCAAGGTGTAGAGCCAGAGCCAGAAGCCAGAACCAAACCCGCTGACCCTCAACCAGCTGAAGAACCTAGGAGCAACTTGAAGGACAGCAGTGCTGCAACACCAGCAGTCAGCTATGGAAAGGCCAAAGAAAAGACCTTGGAAGACTGGAAGTCAGAGGAACTAGCCAGAGAGATTGTGGGAAGAGATAAATCTCTAGCAGACATACTAGACCCTAACGCGAAAATAAAAACAACAATGGATCTAATGGTTGGTATATTCCCTAAAGATGAACACCTCCTAGAAGAAGCCCAGCAGCGCAGGAAGCTCCTGCCAAAAGTCCCTTCTCCAAAAATTTCAGAGGAGAAGTAAGTGTTACTTTCTGTAGGCCAGCAATTCCTTGTAACCTGCTATCCAAACTGTCCGTTTTTCCAGAGGGCTGAAGGTGAGGGTCTTCCTGCTGTTGAGGTTTGGGACTCTTCTAAGACTTTTCCATTAGAATAGCAGTCAAACATAATACTGTAATGGTACCATTACTGACAGAAAAAGAACAGTGTATAATTAAGGAGAAATTAACTTCTCCCGTTTCATAGTGATTCAATACTTTACAAAGATCATCCAGTCTAGTAACTGGGTAGAGAAGGAACAAAACTTTAGCCTTTTTAAGTGATGAACATTTGTGAAGACAACTTGAAATGATCATGAAGAATTTCCTGGACGAATGAGAACAAAGTAAAGAAAAAAAATCTTTGAATACTATTACATTTCATACATGTTGGTGTTCTTCGGGTCTTCTGTTTCCTTGGCGTGAGTTAATCCAATTAAGTTGTAGCCTTCTTGAGAATTTCATGTGTAATTCTAGAATCAAAAAGACAAATATGTTGTAGTATTCCATATTTGGCAGTTTGAAAGAATACTTTCTAAGACACTAAAGTCTTGCACTGCTGAGTAAAACGCAACTTCACGTTTTGTTTCCAGATGAAGTATCTTAGGTCCATTTCAGTCATTCTAATGATGCAAGGTCTTCTACACTACTTCAGTTTTAGCTTTTGGTGGGTGTGTTCTGAGTTCATACAAAATTTCATCATAATCACTATTTATTTATCCTGATTACAAAGCTGACAGCTTTCTGTTGAACTGCTTGCTTGCTTGGTGGAAGAATCTAGTGATGAGTATGTCAGGGCAGCTAATAGAAGTTTTGACTTTTTACCAGGAAAGAGGAGCAGAGCATGCCATCTGCCATCTCCCTGACAACCAATTCTACTTACTACAGCACATCTGCACCAAAGGCAGAGCTGCTTATTAAAATGAAGGACATGCAGGAGCAGCAGCAACAGCAGCAGAGTGAGGAGGATTCTGAAGATGAGCTGGATCATGACTTGTCAGAAAAGAAGGTAAAAGACATTTTTAAAGAGTGTACTGGAAGCCTCTACGTTGCATGCATTTCATTAACTCTGAATTTTTTAGGTAAACACCTCTAAATAAAAGCCCTTCTAGATGTAAAAGATCTCTTGTAAAAACAGCATGGATTTGGAGTGTTTTTTTGGGGGGAAGTGAGAGGGTGGTGTATGTTGAGTGTCCAGCTGTGCATTTAGGAACTTCATATTAGGTGTTTTTTTCAGCTTAGTGCATGTTTTGGAAGGTCCAGAGAGGAGAAGTTTTGGGGAGGTTATTTTCAAATACTGTTTCCCATTTTGAACTTCTAATGTATTTCTCTGAGTTGCTGTTACAAAGACACAGTAATAGTTATGTACACCACTGTAGCTGATGGAGGTTTTATTTGCTCCATGTTTTTGAAATTTAAGTCCAAAGTTTAGGCTTGTCACACAACAGAAGGAACACACATCCCCTTTTTCACCCCCCCCCCCCCCCTTTTTTTTTTCTCCAGTTTTTTTTTTCCCACTTGTTCTTTTCTTGGGCAACAAACCACTTTGCCCTCTACTTCTCCTATGTCTTAAATTAACAGCTAATCATCTTGGTGGATTCAGTAGAAAATATGCATCACAAGGGAGGCAGTCTTCTCTGCTGTAGTTCAGCCCCATCCTTTGGTGTTTTATTTTTGATCTATGGTCAACACAGTCGCCTTGGTATTACAATGAGGATTGAGTGATGTTCCTGTGGTTTAAGAAAGTGTTGTCCTACGTTAAAATCATTGCATTCATCTCGCTAGTGATTTGGCACAATAAAATCATAGCTCCCAGTACAGGTAGGTTGGAGGAAATGGTCCGTTTGATCAGTTAAACAGATGTAGTTTAACTCTATTTACCTAAGCTAGTAATGCAGAGGTGTGCAAATCTTTACTGCTGAAGTCAACCCTCTGCTTAACAATTTACTCCCAGGGTGAATTTGGTAATCCAATCCCAAAGAAATGTCTTTTCATTAAATGTCAGAAATATATATAGTCACTGAAAATGAAAGCTTCCCACTGTGGTTCGGTACAGGAGTGGATGCCAGTGCTTTTAAGGGGGATATAGTATTTTTGCTGTTACCCCTCTTTTTTTTTTTTTTTTAATCTCCCTCAGCCTTCCCTTCCTCCATGTGCCCCTAGTGCATTGCTCAGTTCAATATGGTGTGCACTGCTGCAGACGTAGTGTGGTTTCAGCAAGAGCTGCTCTTGCCCTCTCACCAGATAGCCACTGAATCCAACAGCTGTACTACTTAGACAAATTAAGGATTTCACTGCATTTTGAATAATTTTGTTTTATCTGGTGCCGAGTGTGATGGTCACGTTCATTACTTTTGCTAGAATTTGTTTCCTTACCATTAATTATAGGGTGTATGTGTGGGGGCCTGTTGAAGTAAAACCTTAGTTGTTTGCCTAACAGACTAAATACCGAAAGTTTATAAGCAAAAGTGTTGCTGTCTGTTAATGGCAAAATCACGTTCACCCTTTACGTGCACCTCCCTACACCCCCTGCCCAGCTCCAGTGTATACCACTAACCATGTGAGATAGGAAGTATCCCGTGAAGAGCTTCTACCAGAGGTTCTCTCACCTTCTCCTTTGAATATATGCATTGTGGTAGCTACAAACATACTGCTGCTTACTTCTCTCCCTGCTCCTCCATGCGCAGCAGAATGAGAGCACTCAGTTCAGTGGGCTTTCATCTTGGATCTTGTCAAAAACATACAAAGCTCATGGTAAGTGGGTCAAGGAATTTTTATAGAACAGCCAGAATAGATAATAGCACACTTTATGGCTTCAGTTGTCTTAGAGTAGGCATATACCCAGAACCTGTTATTTGATCCCTAGAAATCTGCCAATTCTGTTATGATATAATTGCAGTCCACTATGGAATAATTGTACTCTTTGTCATTCTCCGCTCTGCAAATTGGAAATACATGGTGCTTTTTTTCCTTTTTGAAATAAGTGTAGAAATTTCATGGAGTTGTTAATTTGGGGTTTTTAATTGAGATATCTTTGTATTCTCAGCCAGTAGGAGTTGAATGTGTGATTTTGTGTACTGAGTTTAATGTAGGTGTACAACAATTAGAAAATATGGAACAGTTGTTGAAGACACTACAAGAATGATTTTGTAGTAAGCAAAATCCATATGTGGCTGAGTAGGAGTTGTCCCCTTTGCCTTTAGGAAGGTTTCAGCAGCTTCTGGAGAGTAGAAAAATAACCAGAGAATACCGATTTTCTTCTGCTTTTAGGCCTGAGCTTCATGTGAAATGGGGTGGTGAGCTGCAAGCAATGCAATTTATGTGGAATGTGCCAAGCAGTGAACCCACCTGAGCAGTATGCTGCTAAGATATTACCCGTGTTGCTAGTTACATCAAGAATTACAGAAAAAAGTTGAGGTTTTGTTGTTTTCTTGTTTACTAGTACAGAATTCACAGCTATAAATTACTCATCTATCAATTTTGAAATTTAGATGGGAGCTCTTCTGGCTAGTAGATACTGATACAAATTTTCTGCTGGTTAGCAGAAGCCTGTAGTGAGCTCAAAGTTGCTGCTTCCAAAGGCTGCTTCATCTAGATAGGAAGCAATCGGTGTTCATAATCTAATTCTTAATATATATGAGTCTTAAAGAGAGGCCAATACATAAAGTTTTTTCACCTGTAAAAGCAGTCCTTTAGAAATTACTATCTCTGGCTGCTTGGGGACATCTAAATAGGATGCTTCTGGGGAAATGGCTTTTTACATTTTTTTTCTAAAGAAATTTTGAGAAAGCTGATCTGGATTGTCAGACCAGATTGGTAAAGGTGGAGCAAACATATGTTTGGTTTTGTTTTTTCATTAGAGAAAGCTGCAGCACAGCTGCAGAAGTGAAATACTTGAGATAGTAACATCGAGCACAACAGTACTCTGGATTTCAGATGGTAAAACATCAGCGTTTTGCATGTGCATGTCATCTGAGGGAAATGAGAGTGTAGCACTGTGACCTACATAATCCAAATCAAACTGCATTCGCATTTAGAGAAGGGGAGGAAAAAACCCAAATCCTGCAGATTAATCAGTCAGTAAAGCAGGCATCTGTAGAACTGCTTACTACCTTAATCTTTTGGGCATCCAGACCAACACATAACCCAAATCCAGATTAACCTGGCCTGAGTATGTTAAATCAAAAAAGGAGAAAACGAGCCCAGATGATCCCATGTGTTTAAATTTCTACTTTCAAAAAGGCCGTTCAATTTTCAGGATGTAGTTGCTTTTTTTTAAGATGGCAGACTTGTGTTTTGGCTTGGTTTTTATTTTGTTCCTAAAATAAATTGGCAGCGAATGTTCAGTGGCGTCTGAGAACAGTAGCTGCTGTCAGTATGGTTCTCAGTAATCATGAAGGCTTGTAATCAGACTTGCATTTAGGAGGGGTTCCTAAAGAATGTCATGAGTAATTTAAAAAAAAAAAAAAAAACAAACCAAAAAAAACCCCTGTGAAATCATGTAATTGCCATTTGGAAATTGCACCAAGTGTGTGTTTAGAGAACACGTTGGAAATTTTTTGTACCTGAAATTAGATGAATGCAAATTAGGCATCTGCATGTAAATGAATAAGCCATTTTTAGGATGTGATTTATCTCATGTTAGAATAGATGACTACCTGAACTGACTTCTAAATGCTAATGTAAGAAATAAGATGTCTTACCCAAATGCAGGGAGGTAGCTGCGCAGCACATACAGAACACAGGTCATTGAGGGAGGAGACCTGGGTTCTTTATTTGGCTTTGCTGATGGTGCACCTGATATGCTTTTTCTAAGTCAGAGGATGTGTATCTGAATGTTTATACTTAAGAAACCCTGCAGCTGGGGTGGTATATTCACTTTGGTGTAGGACAGCGACAGCCATAATGCTTGTTTGGTCCTTTGACAGAGCCACTTTGCACAGCTTCACACAGGGCTGCTTTACGCAGTACAGAAGTAGATTTTCTTCCCTGTTCTGGGAATCCACAGGGATTATGATTTCCCCATGGAAACATGGTAAGGCACTGTTAATGCTAAGATTTTCTGAGAGTGGAAGGACTGCTATTGGAGGGATGCTAATATTATGCAAAAGGAAGCAAAAGCTAGGCTAGTGCCCTAGTTTTAACTGCATCATGTGGAAACTACAGGATTGTTTTCCTGGTACTATTTATCTTTCTAAGCATAGCTCTTCAGAAAGGTATTATGGGCCTGGTATTTAGAGAAAAAGATGTGCTGTTTTTATGCCATTCCATAGCAGGCTTTGAAGCCGTTCACAGAGGAAGCAGGAATGCTTTTTCGGTTTGGGGGGGGTGGAAGTTACTAATCTTTTGCCACAAAGGTAAATTACTTGAATACAGGTCTCAAGCTGGACATTGAAGTCCTACATCCTGAACCTTTGAATCTAGTGGTGCAGAACTTAGACTTGTACTTACACATGTATGTATTTGTAATGCACATGTTGTCAAAGCCATATGGGAGTTTTGGTGTATTAAAATACTCTATTTCTGACATGACTTTCAGAAGTGGGGGGAAATTGCTAGTGCTAATAAACTCTTATCCCTTTTATCTTCCACAGCAAGAACTAATTGACAGCATTAGTAGGAAGCTGCAGGTGCTGAGGGAAGCACGGGAGACACTTCTGGAAGACATCCAAGCCAACAACATATTAGGGGAGGAGGTAGAGGCCATTGTGAAAGAAGTCTGCAAACCAAATGAATTTGACAAATTCAAGATGTTTATTGGTGACCTTGACAAAGTGGTCAACCTCCTGCTGTCACTATCAGGTCGTCTGGCCCGGGTGGAAAATGCTCTTAATAACCTGGATGAAAACACCTCTCCAGAAGAGCGGGTGAGAAAGGCCAATGATAGTATCACTGCATTTAATAGACCTGGTGTGGAGACTTTCACTTGGTTTTGTTTATCTGGGTTGTGGAGGTTAAGACAAGGGATAGTGAATGGATAAATCTCTTAAAGCCATTTTCTGTAGATTTCTTAGTGTTTCTCTTTGCCTTGCTTTCGCTTGGAGTACTAGAACTACAAGTAGCTTGGTGAGGAAAATGTGTTTTGGGGCGCAACACACTGGGAAACAGACTTCTTAGCAAAAGCTGAAAGAAATGAGGGAACTACTGATAAGATCATATAAAGGAGGCAAATAAAAATACTCTAACAATTCAGTGTGGGAGAAGGAATGCCACTTCGTAATGCAGAAATCTTACAGAAGTCTTACAGTCTCCAAAGATCTTGATAAAAATCTATAGGATTCTTACAAAGAAAATGTTTCTTGTCTACTACAGCTACCTCCACAGTGCTTAGCAAGGAGCAAGTACAAGAAGTGACAGGGCAAGCCTTATAAAAAAGGGAGAGGGTGGGCAGGAGGAAGGCATTGCAAAAACATTTTTTTCAATAGAAAACATATTTTACTCAAGCAGAACAGCCCAGTAGTGCTGTGGAGGAATCTCAGCAGATGTGAAAATTTCAGGAATGTTCAAGGCATTCTTGCCTGTTGGATCCCGTGTCTGCTGGCAGCACTTTGTTTAGCTCCAAACCCCACCAGGCCTTAGCTGGGAAAGATACCGAGTGATGCAGATAAGTGCCAAAAGAGAGATGCAGACGTGCAAAGCTTAACAGATAAAATAAATAGGGAGGGAGAGGGGAAACAAGTGTCAGGTGAGCTGAGCACCTACAGATCAGTGAATGTGAAGTAGGATTTTTAGCTTGTAGCTCTGGGCTGAAATGCCAGCAGTCCACCTAAGTATCATAACAGATTTTTTTTTTTTTTTTAACACGGGCTGTGGATTCGTGTTGTGTTTCTTCAGCATGTTCTTTTGCTTCACCAGTAAGAACGAGTGAGTCCTGGGACTAGTCTGAAGCTGTGTTTTTTGCTGTTTGGCTCTAGGTGCTGCCAAACATACTTGCTTAATGGCTATCAAAACCCATCTCTGACTGAGGTGAAGGAAAGGTATTTGACAGCCTATTTGAAGACAGATCAAAGCTTCTGAAACAGATATTTAATCCTTCTTTAGAATCCCTTTTTTTCTAAATATGGTTGCAGTTGCCTAATGGGCTCAAAGATGAGGAAAGAGCTCCAGATGATGTGAGCATATAGCAAAAACAGCTTGAGAGCTGTGATAAAAATAGCCTATTGGCTAGGTGTGGTAAAGGAAGAGAGTGAATAAGGGTGGTGTAAGAGTCAGAAACTCTGTGCTCTGCTGTCAAATTTAGACTGTCAGAAATCCAAATCCCTGGCGTATTGTAATCTCCATTTATCTTCTCATGCGTTAACACTGAAGTCTTGGTCAGTGATGTTTCTCAGATGAATCAAGTCCCCAGGTACTTTGACTATAAGTACAATGCAGAAGGGGTCACAAGTGCATTTCTTTGAATTTAGACTGGCACGTGTGGCTTTTTTGGTTGTCCTTTGATATTTTGTAGGTCACATGATGATATTTGGTGTACTACTAGTGTATCAAATAAACAAAACTGGGGAGATTACTTCCATCCTTAGGGATCACATCCTTAATGATCACTTTTCCAATTATTTTTTTTAAGCTGATATTGTCTAATAAACATTAGTCTGATAATTTTCCACTTTCTAGGAACCAGCAGCAGCACGGCAGACTTTCTAAATAGTCTGTCAGCGGGCATATAAATACTGCTGAATTAGTATTCTATTAGATGCTCCTTTGGCACAAGAAGCAGTATCAGGTATTTCAACTTTATTTCAGATGAAGCCCCATTTAGAAGCTAGCTACCATACTCTTTCCTCCCAGGCAGTGAGACTAGTGTCTTCATATTAATTTCCTTACTGTTCAAAGCCAGAGTCTGTTGAAACCCCTAAAATGCTAAATCGTAAGTCCACAGGTATGACTAGGTGGCTAGACCCACTAGATCTACTATTGCAAGACTAGAAAGAAGTACAAGGGATAGTAGTTTAGGAACTGGATGCTGGGTACTCAGCTACATGAAGGGAGTTCCTTTTCCTGTGTGGTGGTTCACAACAGCAAACGATTCTTGAGAAAAACTCTCAATAGAGAAAGCCAAAGATTGTTCCATCAGAGGAGCTTCAAATGATCTGTGTTTGGCTGGGGTTTGCTAACTGCAAATATAAAAAAACCTTCTCTGCACTCTGCTTGACTTTGGTTGACTGAACAGTTTCAGATAAAACCATCTGGCATCATTTATGCCTTTGGGCCCAGTGACCCATTTACCTATTGCTCAAAAAACCTCTTAAAAAATGATGTCTCGAGCCTGCTGCCATGTACTTCACTTTACCCTTCAGAACAGGCTTCCTGATGTCTGTCATATCTGACAGCAGTAAAAGTAAATTCCAGGGGTATCTCATTTGCCTTTGTTCCTTTCTGTATTCCACTTCTCTTAGGTATTCCCCAAACCTCTGTAAGGGCAGAGGTACTTAGGTATCATACAGAGTTGATTATAAAAGCAGTTTACTTTCCTTAAACTGTCAGGCTATTCATGTTTGTCTTGAAGTCATGCCATAGCTTGGTAAGAAGAAACTATACAACTTAAATGTCAGAAATTGTTATGAAGGACAAAACATTTGATTGTTCTTGTGCCTGTTGATAGCAATAGTGAATAGCTTGATAAACAGATCTATTTCATCCCAAGGTTAGGCAGGTAACTACAACTGACTTACCAGCTAGCTGATAATATGCCCTCTTGTGTTCATCAGATTCTAATGCTGCTGCTACTGCTGCTCAGTGTGCACACAAGCTGTAAGGCTGCCCCGGGGAGTGATCTAGCCATGCTCCCGAGTTTGGGCTTGTCTGCTAGTTCCCCTCGTGAATTTAGGAGAGCAGTACTTACGTCTTTTGCAGCAGACAGCTTGCAACTTGCAGTGGCATAAGCTCAAAGGAAGATTAAACTGTGAGTTTTCTAATAACATGTGATTTCTGTGGCTTGTCTTCCATAGCTGTCTTGAATCTTGAGTTAATCTAGGGCTGTGTATTTTAAGCACAAGTCTGGAAGTGTTTCACTCTCTGAGCTTTGTGCAGTCTATAGGAAAAGAAGCAGCAGAGGATATGTTTACAGCTCTGACAGGTCTATTAAAGCTTGCTGGTTCGTATCCCACTTTGTCTTATGCTTCCATCTTGAAGCAGTCTACAAAAACACTCCTCTGTAAATCTCTTAGATTTGTTATAGCATGTGTGATTTAACATAAAGTCCAAATGGAGAAAAAAAAATTAAGAATGCTCCTGTTTCTTTCCATATATTGCTAAAGAAATGATTCAGGTGTGCCTGTACTGTGTAGACAAGCGAAGCTGGATGAGGTGTACCTCACCCTTCATGCTTATTCAGATCTATGAATGGGATAGAGCTCCTGTCCTCTTTCTTTGTGTGTTTATCCATTCAACCTCCTTTTTTTTTCTATTTTCCCCCGCTTGTGAAGGGAGTGGAAAGTTTACAGCCATGTTGGAAAGTGAAGCACTTTTTTTTCACCTTTTGTTCCCTCCTGTTGTCTTACCTCAGCTCTTGCTTTTATTCATGTCTTAAGACCATGTGACTTGACAGCCATGGAGCCGCTGTGCAGATTGCAGCAGAACTGTGAAGTGCTGCAGTGTTCAGGAGCTATGTAGGAACAAATCACTCCCCTAATTAGTCTGTTTCTGGGTTCTCTAAGCACAGATGTTTCAGTGTGAAAGTTTGGTGCTGTGTACTGTGATGGTTTGGGAGTTACCCCCCCCCGTTTTTGTAAAATCACCCAGACTAGACTCAGCCAGATGGAAGTTAAGGAATGAAGCTATATTTACAGCTTAGCACAATATACAAGCAGATATATACACAATGTACATGAATATTTACAGAAATATACAAGTTAAAGGTAACACAGAAACATAATACCCCTCCCAGAAATCAGAGTCCCCAGGAGGGGCTCCCAACCACCCTTCTTTCCACCCCTGTACCTTAGCCCAGGGTTTGCTTTAAGTGCAAGGTGAATTTGGAGGACCGGCCAGGGGAGTTAGAAGCAGAGTGATTAGTTGGGTTACAGAGCAGAAAGCCAGAAGACAAGCCAGCTCCCAGAGAGAGAGAGACTCTCTCTGTGTTATCTATGTTTGTGTCCTTGTTTTTATACATCTCAGCAAGCCTATGAGTGAAATAGACATCACCATTGTTTTCTTTTCACAGCCTATAATCTAATTTTTTATTAAAATATTCCAATTAGCCTCAAACCAGCACAGTACTAAAGATGGAAGATGTTGCTGGGTAAAGTCTTACTTTGGAGAACTTAGGTGTTTTCCAAAGGCAACTGTTTAATTATTTTGAACTATTAAATAGTAAAGCAGTCTTTGAAGGTCTTGCTCTCAAGGCCAGTAAAATAATGGTGCATCTTTCATAGACTAACTACACTTTTTCCTGTTTGTAAATACCTTTTATTAGAATAAACATTAAGAAGTGAACTTATTCCACATCTCAAGTATTCAGGAAAGCCTTTGTCTTTGCATACTGACTCGGTTGTGAGATTTCACGAGGCAGGAATTATAAAATCTGCAGTTATTTTATTTCCGGAAAGCCCCGCCCACAACTTTATATAAAATATTAGTTAGGGTTCAGAAATTCGTTTGGGAAAATCTTTCACAAGCATGATTACAGGGAATTTCGTAATTCAGGAAAATCAGGAAGCTTGGAAAGGTTTGCTATGAAAAATAGCTTTGCCGCACTTACAAACAAAAGGCAGCCTGGAGCCCTAGGGAACGTCTGCGCCCCTCACAGCCGTGAAGTAGGAATTTGGAGATAGTCCCTTGGCTCCTTGTCGGCAGTGTTTGCGACAGTGTCTGAAGTGCAGGTCGTGGGGCAGGACGGGGTGAAGCTCAGGCTG
>WBNM01037124.1:793-12715 GCA_013399055.1 Ramphastos sulfuratus
TCAACTGGATGGTCTTAGAGGTCTCTTCCAACCAGATATGTTCTGTGATTCTGTGAAGAGAAAGCTGTAGAACAGCACCATTGGAGAGGAAGAGAAGAAGTGGGAATGAGCAATATGGTAAGAACACAGTTGGAAGCTGTGGAAATCTCAGACCATGTGAAAAAAGTTAGAGAAAGTGGAAATGGAAGCAGAAAGATTAGAGGGCATGTACAAGGATCCAGTCTTTGCCTTTGCATGTGAATATTGGAAAAAAAAAATCAACAACTTTGATATATTATGTTTCTGTGCAACTAGAGTAATTCCAACCAGTCAATGGAGCAGCTCTGCTGAGGATCTTGATTGCTTTAGACCTTCTAGAACCCACTTGCTTCTGGGAACCCACACTCTGGCCCAGAGACTGATGTTTTTATCTTCCCTGGAGTGACAGACAAGAAAGTGTTCTTCAACCTCAGACATTCAAGGTCCAGCTTGGCATTCGAGGTCAGGCTTGATGAGTTCTGAGCAACCTGATCTAGTTGGGGATGTCCCTGCTTACTGCCAGAGGTTTGGACTAGATGACATCTAGAGGTCACTTCCAACCCAGTGCATTCTACGTTTCTATGATTCCATAATCCTGTGTGCAGGGAAACAGGAAACCAGAGGTCTGGGGCAGTGGGAGGTAACCTGTGGCCCAGGGCTGGGACTGCTGTCAGAAGGCTGGAGAAGTGGCCTACAAAAGTTCAGCTGTGGGTAATTACAGCAGCCCTTTGCAGACGTTAAAATCCTGTTATGTTCTTAGCTGCAAAGTGGAAAGTTTTCCATATTTGTGAGCGACCCTTTTAGGGAAAAGTGACCAAAATGCCAGAGTTTTGAAGTGAAAAAGCCAGCAGCAAGTGTAGATATCTTGGTGCTGATCTTGAGTAATGGTGCTTGGTGCCTGCCCAAGGAAATTTCCCAGCATCAGGCTGAGCTGAGCACCATGTTTCTCTCACTGGCTGCTGCTGTGGTTTGTCTGAAAGCCACTGGGATTAATACTGCTAGAATATATGGTTTGTTTAGCTATTTTTATTGACCCGTGAATATACCTACTGTATAATTTATTGTAACATTAGTAGCTCAGTCCCATGGTGTTTGCTATAGAAAATCTTCACTTTAAGCCAGTGGGAAATTTTGCTAGGGTGAGGAGTGCAGGCCTGGCCTCTGCTTTGCCTTTTTTCTTTTCCATTGCAACACAATTAACCTTTTCATTAGAAGAGCTCTGTTCCAAATAAGCAAACTTCTCAATGTGTATTACTGAGCCATTCTAAGCTGTCTCTTGCTTTGGAATAAAACATCTTTGTTCCAGCCATGCATGACATTTGAAGACCTATTTATACAATGTGTCAGCTCCATTTGTTTTCTTCATCCTGATATTTTCCTCTGTATTTTTGGTTAGTCATCCAGATTGCAAGGAGCAAGGCTGCTGCTGGTTTCCTCCTGTACTGTTCCAGACCTAGGCACTGTCTGCATCTGGCCTTTCTCCCCTTTTGTGGGCAGAAGTGTAACAACCCAAAATTAAACACTTTTTCCTGTTTCATTCTCTCTGCACTGAGACAAGCACCACTGGACAGCAGTAGGGTGGAACGTACAGGGAGCTTGCAGAAGGGCTTGGTGTTATTACCAGGTAATGATTCAAAATTAAAAGAAAAAAATCTGTATCAGGATGTCAAGTAGGAAAGGTCTGATGTCTTCCTGATTCGAGTAGCTGTAAATCATTATGGGGCTTGGTCACAGGATCAGAGGATGTTAGGGGTTGGAAGGGATCTCCATTGATCATCAAGTCCCACGCCCCTGCTGGAGCAGGAACTTAATCTAGTGCAGGTCGCACAGGAATACATCCAGACAGAGCTTGAAAATCTCCAGAGAAGGAGACTCCACAACCTCTCTGGGCAGCCTGTTCCAGTGCTCCAAGACACTTACAGCAAAGAAGTTTTTTTTTTTTCTCATGTTGAGGTGGATCTTCCTGTGCTGTAGTTTATGTCCATTACCCCTTGTTTATCATAGGGCACAACTGAGAAGAGTTTCTCTCCTCTCTCCTGACCCCCAGTCCTCAGATATTTATAAGCATTAATTAGATTCTCTCTCAGTCTTCTCTTCACCCGACCAAAAAGCCCCAGGTCCCTCAGCCTCTCCTCAGAGGGCACATCCTTTCCTTTGGAATAAATGATCTGTTTTCAGAGGGGACCCAGAGTAGTGCTGCTTATACTGCTCAAGCAGCAACAGAATCTCTGTCCCTGCACTGCTGCTACCTAGTGACAAATGGAAGTTTAAATCCTTTTTGAAGTCTTTGACACAACCTGCTGTCTGAAGGCTTCAAGCTGCTTTAACACATGCAGGATGCCAGGGAAATACCACAGGCCTTACTTTAACTGGAAAATGAGGCTGAAGGTGCCAGCCCCAGGAGTAGCAAGCCTGAGGTTGCAATAACAAAACCCTATCAGCTCTTTCCAATATCATCTTCAGCAGGAAGGCTGGAGAAGGAGGGTAAAATGGCTCCATGTAAGCAAATCCGCACCTGCAGCTATTATATAGTCCACTCAAACCCTCCAATAAGGCCAAACACGATTTCAGTGTTGGCCTTGTGCTTCCCCATCCATGTAAGAGGAGACACAAGAGCAGATATTAATCGTCAGAGCTCCTCACAAGTTATGTTTTATGTAGACACTCCTTCCAGCTCTTCAGAAAGTGCACTGCCTCCAGTGAACATGAAACCCTTTTACTCTGCTCTCGTCAGNTGTTTCATGTGTGCCACACTGATCCAGACTACAATCAGCAGCCTGGATGGGCTTCTGCTGCAAAAAGTGGAGGCAGTGGCATGTGAGGAGGAGTGCCCTCAATACTGTGTGCTTCAAAACAGCGCTCACGAGCTTCGCTGTGTGTTTCAGCAGCTGGCTTAGGGCTGCGTGCATGGCCCCGCTTGGCACAAATGAAACCAAGGTGTCCATATGCTGTGCATTTAGGGAGTGTTTCATCTCCTGCTCACATGCTCCCTCTTCCTCTCTGTAGCAGTTTCAAGTAGAGAGACCAGTGTCAGAACTGTATGTTTATTGGCTCTGTGGTGGGAACTGCAACACTTAACACACAACAGTTGAGAAAATACTGCTGGCCACAGCCACAGAACCAGCCCTCATCTTTTCTATTATGGTGGTGGAAAGTCCTCAAGTTGTATTTTCCTATTTAAAGGGGAAAAGGACTGCCAAAATGGATGGAATTTAGCCCAACTGATGTTAACACCTGGGTTAGCAAAGCAAAGCTCAAATTTCACTCAAGTGCAGGATCTTAGAGGTCTTTTCCAACCTGGTTAATTCTGTGAGTTGGTATTGCCCATTGGAATGGGCTGCTGGGGGAAGTGGTGGATTCACCATCCCTGGAGGTGTTTAAAAAGAGGCTGGATGAGGTACTTAGCACCATGGTTTAGTTAATTAGAGGGTGTTAGGTGATAGGTTGGACTCAAAGATCTTAGAGGTCTTTTCCAACCTGGTTAATTCTGTGATTCTGTGAATTCTGCCTACGTATAGCCAAGGCCATCACGAAGCCACTGTAGCCCTCCACAGGCAAGCGACAGTATGGGTAGTACCAGGCTTCATGCCTGCCACAGGATGGATTACTGTGTCACTAGTAACCATGCATTTTCAAGCCATTCACTTCAGTGGCCCATTAATGCTATGTTCTGCTAAGAGGCTACACACATCTATTATCTACATTAACAATGCTGGTAAAACAGGGCAGGAAAGCTCCACATCATTAGAGGACTTGCTGGCTCCTGAGCATTGCCCCATGCAAGCTGGGAGCCAGGCAAAACTGTAACTTGGAAGCAGTACAACGGGAAAGAAGCACGAGCAGCAACAAGGCAACAATAGAAATGAGTTTTATTTCATAAAAAGTTATAAAATGAATATTGTACAAAAATAAAGTCTGTAGAGAACTTTGGTTGATTAACACAAATGACTGAGACATAAATCGCAGGTGAAGTAAAAAACTCCAGAGAAGCACACTCCTGTCTTCAGTAAGGTCTTAAAAAAAAAAAAAAGTTAAAAAAAAAAATCACAAACTTTACCCTTTTGTATTTTGAATATAGTGATTTGCTTTGGTTGCAGCCTCTTAGAGCTGCACAGAAAATGCTTTGAGGCAAGTATTCAGCAATTGGGGCAAGTGTGAAAGCACACCTCTGAGCACTGCTGCTGGTGAGCTATCCAGCAGCACAAGCTGACCCTCAACTTTAGCAGGCTTTTACTGCCCCAAAAAGCTGATGCTTATGGTGGCATCAGCTGTACCACCTCTGTCCAGCACGGACAGTAAGATGCCCCCGTGGCATTGCAGGACAGACCCCACGGACAGGCTCTGAGGCTGCCCTGTATCCACCTAGGAAAGCAGCAGAGGTTGGGGGCTGCATTTTATGTCATACACTTGGTATTTCTTTCTATGCCTGTTCTTGAACTTTTTGACCTCTAGTCCTTTCTTCTGTGGTGCTCCAAGGACAAAGTGAAAGTATGAAAAGCCACTGCATGCATGAGATAAGAAGTCAGACTGTATTTTTTTGTTTTGTTTTGTTTTCAGTAGGGATTTTTTTTTTCTTCTTCCTGTTGTTTTTGTGGGAGTTGATGCTTCACTGGTGGTCAGGTATGTCTAGTGACCTGCACTGCTGCTCCTTTGGGAAAGAAGTCTCCAGGACGAGAGCCTGTGCTAGCAGTCAGGTCTGAATGCCTTTGCCGTAGACCCTCTCTCATCCTAAGGAAACTCAGACTGTTGTGCTGCATGGGTACGATCCGGTAACATTTCACCAAATTACACAAAAAACACTTTGGTTATTCAACACAACTGTTTTAACTGCAGGCTATATTAAATCCAGGGCTAACTAGTAAGAGGGACGTAACCTCTTCTATGCGGAAATACGGAAGGAAAAGCTTAAATAAACATAACAAGAAATTATAAGGCTAAATGTGGTTATTTCTTCCATTTGTCAATAGTTACACGAGGTCAGTTGGCAAAAAAAAAAAAGTGTGAGGACAAAAACATGTGACTACATTTAAAATACGACTAGAAATAGCTTTCCTAAGAAATTGCTAAGGCTGAACCAAGTCATGCGACCCTTGCTCACCCAGAGCCATTGCTGCTCCTGTGCATGTGTGACCGAAGAAATTTTTCAAAATTATTAGTGAAGAGGAGGAAGGGTTGCAGGCTTTGGCACTACATTTTGTGAACATAACCAGGATTTTGTTTGGTTAAAAAAAAAAAAAAAAGAAAAAAAAAAAGGTAAAGTAAGTGATTTTTTGCATTAGAGTTAACATTTTCAATCAGAATCATGGACCGTTGTTCCCAACTTCATTCTGTCTGTATCTTCCAAGCACCTTCTACTTTGGCACCTTTGAAAAGAAACTTTAATAAATAAGGAAAGGAGACTCATTACTGAACGGTAATAAATAACAATAACTTAATCTCAATAAATATCTTCTGTATATTTATGTCTCTGAATGGATGCATTGCATCAAGTAGTCTCTGCTCACTCACAATGACCAAATAGAAATGTAGTTACGCAAGTGATGTTAGTCCTTTGTAAACCTAAAGAAACACATTTTGTGTAGACTGGGTTTGTAATTTCTCTTGCTATATTAGGAAGAAGTGCTTAAAAACTCAACTTGTCTTCATAGGCAGCAGAAGAATAAAACCCCACACTTATTTTGAAGAAACACGAGATGGAAATAACCAAACTTGACCAGTAAGTGAAATTATTTTGCTTTGAAATTTATGTTGGCCATAGACAACTTGAGCCTGAGAATTTTAGTATTTTTCTGCTATAATCTTACTTTGGGAGTTAACCTTATTACAGCTTAGAAGTTGCCCTAAGCGCTTAGGAACTACCTTCAATGAGCAGTAGCACAACGTGCTTCAGTAAAGCTGAGGGCAGAGGAGGGGAATGGGTACGGTAGTCCTAAGCTACTTCTCAGCTAAGCTTCCTGGCACTGGAAAAATGTAACTGAAACACAGAGTGGTGTGGCAGAGTTGTGTTTTTAAGCACATTCCTCGTGGATCTGAGTCTCACTGATGGTGGACTGTGTCAAATGAGAAAGGAAGTGTGCACGCCATCCAGCCGTTGGCATCTCCACCTGAGCTTTTATTTATTTTTTTCTGTAGGACATCAAAAGCCACCATCCTCCAATAACGCCTCACATATCCCCAAGCTTTTAATGACCCCTAGTTCTGCATTCTTGGTCCTCATTTGTCCGCTCCGAGCAGATGCTTCCCTGGGAACCTTGGTCCCTCTCTTAGTGTCGTAGCAGGAATGCAAAACTGGCGCTGCTGCTGGCACGCAGCCATCAGACGCATCCACACCTTTTAGCGGAATGTTTTTTCAGTATGTGGTAAACCAGGTTATCGTCCAAAAAGGACAGGTCATCATCATAGGCTGTGGGCCTGCAACAAGCTTGCCTCACTTTGTCAGTGACGAGTTTCTTCTTTCTTGTTAAATTTTTCAGAATTTTGTCGTAGGTGGTCTCGGCTGCGTCACAAGATCCGCTGCAATACCGGAAAATCAGCTCCTCTTTGGTTTCGTATCCCAAATCCAAGTCGGTCACGTTTAAATGTATTTCTGTTAAGACGCACCCTCGGTTTCTCCCCTTCTGATTCCTCCTCCCCTTTTTGCTGGAATTCTCTACGTTTGCGGCTGCGTTTTGCCGGTTCCTCTCTCGCCTAGAAAAAATCGGAGTCTGCTTATCTGGCGACCTCCTCAGCCTTTTAATGGTGGCTTGAATAAAGTCCACTACCTCATCAAACTGGTCTGGATAATCCTCTGGCATATTAGCTGTTCGGGAAAGAGAGAAAAGGCTTTGTCACACACCAGCTGTCATTGTCCATTCACGGCTCAAAAAAGTTAAGACACATGCAAGATGCTCTGCCCATCACTTCAGATCATGCGCCCAGGGCCTTCGGAAAGGAGGGGAAATTTGGAATGGTTTAGATCATCACGGAAACTCATTTGGAGAAAAATAAATTATACGTCTCCGTAGGTGTTTGCTGATGCTTGGTAGCACTCCAGTGCATCTTTCAATACTGAATGAGCCCTGTCAAAATTGAAGGAAGGCAAAGCATGTCACGGTATGAATATTAATTGATGTATAGATGAAGCTACTGTAGTGAGGTTACTCCCAGCAAAGCAGCAAAAAATGGAGAGGTTTCTTTAAAGCAATTTTCTCACTATAGTTGTTAATTGTTGTCTTTTCACACCAGCAGTAGTTAGTATTGCCAAAGCTACCTATTGATAAGGTTTTTGGGCGCTAGAGAAAGAGAAATTTCCTGGGATACCAGCCTGAGCTATTATTCCTAGTTGAATGCTTAGGGTTTATTTTACTGCTTTTAGCAGATAATTATTATCAGAGCTTTTGAAAAATTTCTCATGGAAGCAGTCTGCATCACAAGATGCTGATTAGACTGAGTAAAAATAGGTCAGAATACAAATACTAAGTTACTTTTCTAGGGAATTGTTATTAATGCATTTTCTTGTTATGACGTTACAATACCTATTTCATTTTTCAATTGTGGTACACTCTACTGGTGATAAACTGTTTAAGTAAATTAAACTTTGAAGTCAATGAAATGTTTCTGTACCAGCAGAATGAACCTCTTCAAGGAGGGTAAAACTAAACATGTTCTGAAATGCTCTCAGATTTCAAATTCTCATCATGATTTGGAAAAAAAAAATTGCATTCTGAAATCTTTGAACTTCCCATGGACTAAATCCCTCACTGTCATCTGCTTTAATGAATACAGTGATTTAATGGAGGTTGTCAGAAGCCACTGTGTAGGTGCCCTTATGTTGTATTACTAATGATTGTCTCTTAAACCCATGAACTACAGTGCAGTATTCAGGATTTTAATTCACTGTGACAAAAATCAAGACTTGAGGACTCATTTCCTTTGCAGTAAGACCTAAGAGGATGGTTCTTTCTGTACCTAGCTCCTAATTGCCCATCCATGTAAGAGACGACTATCGTGCACCCATCTCCAGAAGGACCCCTACAAACATCCAAGGAACGACAGCAGGAAACACTAGGAAAGGCAATATACAACACAGTGCACCAAGCCAGAGCTTGGTACCTCCACAAATGCTCTCACTGGATCAGGTCGTGAGATAGGAACAACTTACTAAGCAAAGACCCAGTGTCACATTTCCCTAATGAGTACTCTAGCAGACAGAAGCCCTCATGGAAGACCAGGCAATGAATGCACCCTGCCCACACATGATGGCATGTAACAGAAGACATGAGGCTGCCTCCCATTACCTAGCAAAGGTGCACCTTCATATCCTCAATAGAAGCACCAAATATAGAGGAGATTGGGGTAGCAGGATCTTAATTCTGCTAGTGCAAAATAGTATTGACTAGAAAAAGGAGTAGTGACAGCAGGCAACCTTGTACCTTCACACAATGAGGGTAGCCCATAGGAAGTGGGATCCCATAAACTGCAGCATCTGGGGCTAGGAAAGGCGAATTACACTTTGTTTTACATATATCCATGCCAAAGGCAACAATCTCACAGGGCAGTGACTGTCAAAAGACACAAAGGATGGGTGGCTGCTATCTATAGAATTATATGGGACCCAAGCAAATTAGGACCGTGCACCAAGCTCCATATCCCTTACAGCTTTCCTGCTTTCTTCTGTCATTACCTCTGTACCAGGTACCGAAACTGCCCACTATGAGCCATGCATACTAAGGGGGCAGCTTGGACAGATGTGTCCGCTACTCAGCTGTTACAGTACAGCATGGTCTACCTACACCATGGGAACACTGCTCTACTGAACAAGATCCAGGTCAAGGTGATGGGTGGGCTACATTCCTTAAGAGCAGGAAGGGGTAGGCATCTTGCTAAATGCAATCAAGCAAGATGACTTACAAGGTGCTGGCACAGACACCACTGCTTGAGAACAAGTTCGGCCTTGGCACAGATACAGATGGGGTCTGTGAGGAGACACTTGTTGCTGTGGGACTGGGTGGTTTCTAGATTTCTTGCACAGAAACTTGGTTTCTTAAATCAAGTAAGAGAAGGATGTGGCCCTGGGCAGACAGCTCTAGTTGTGCCATTGTTCACTTACTTTCAAATTACCCCTTTCACGCTACTGTGACTACCTCAGCTCACACTCCTGTCACAAAGACCTGGCCGAGGTGCTGCAGCACCAGTATGCTCCAGCAAGATATTGGCTGTGGGCAGCAACATGAAACCACCAGAGAGGCATACGAGGGTTTAATGAAATTCATGCAATAGTCAACCATCAGGAAGGGGATAGGAGGTAGTTATAGGGAAACCCAACCTTTATGTGGAGATTCTTGTCTGCAACCTTTAGGCTCATACTTATCCCAAGCCTGGGACACCCCTAGTGCAGCAAGGGGATAAGTGTCCCCCACCTAAGAAGGGAGAAACAAAACTGCAGACTGCCTGAAGAGAGGCACATTGTTTTTTAAGCTGCCTGCAATTCAGATGAAAAAAAAATCACCTACTTCTGCAACAGTGCTCTACATGTGAGTCTGCTTTGGCTAGTTATTAATCAGACAGTTGCAGGACTCAAGTGGTGTCCTGCCCAAACCAATTCAGGTATGCCCTGGAGGGTAAAGACGAGAAAAGGCCCTCGTTGTGGACAGTGTCCCTGCTCAAAGCCCACGATGACATCCTGGTTCATGCACAATCGCTACCCCAAATGGACCAAGGAAGGTAATGTTGCTGAGAGCCTGTTAAAGTTCAGAGCCTGTTAAAGTTTAGGAAATACACTACAGAAGAACTCTCTGCAATAAAGGCATGAGGTCTCAACACTGCAGCAAGTGAAAGCAGTAGGGCAAAAAGTAGATCAAGCAATCAGGCTAACATCATATCCAGCTAGAGAAGCCCTGCTGACAGAAAGGGACTTGCTGAAACCAGAAAATGGATTATTGGCTGCACAATTGATCCTGCTAATCTCACTGGGGCCATAACCCAAACCATACAAGAATTGTTCCAAGTTGTAATCTGGGATAAGGTGTGTGCGGTTGATACGTCTACAAAGCTGGAGATCCTTCATCAGCTCATTCTCTATTGCAACATCAGGCTGCTCAGGAGACTCACTATGAGGGATACTGGCATTATGACTATAATTAATGCAGATTTTCTGTTTCCAGGTTGGACCTACCCTTCAGCCCAGGGGATTGGAAAACCCTGCAGGCAGGTATCCGAATTAGTCAACAGAATCCTCCAGTGAGTCCCAGAATTTTGAGACTGTATCATGGGAGGAGACATAAGGCATAAGGGTAATATTGGGGAACCAGTAGGGAGCCTCCACTCAAGAAATTGTACTTGACCCCCTGATTCTGGTCAGTGTCTGCCTCCCTACAACATGCACACTGTTATGCAGCTGTGTGGGTACACCACATTAACACAAAGGCAGCTGCACTGCCAGGCTACTCACTGAGTCCTTACAGGTTGCTGTGAGCAGCAACACCCTCTGCCTCTGGAGCTCCAAACTATTTATGATCCAATAAAACAATGCTCTTTTTGGCAGCTTCCAACTGGACTGACTGTCAGTGTACCCCAAATTTGCTTCATGGAACACCTCCATCTTCTGTCTGGTACAGCTCTGAATTACTACATATCCCCATGAACACACATGGTAGTGTGGGCCTGTACTCTAAGTACTGCATCAAGCATGGTGGGACCTAGCATCTGAACCCTGGACCCAAACAACAGAGCTCATACTGGTGAGATGGGCTTAGTGCTAATTTGCCTAACGAAGCTTAGCGATCAGCACGACTACAAACAGTCATCAGGCATGGCTTGCAAAGGTTTGAAGGAAACCTTGACAACCAGGAGTGAAGTGAGAGCTGACTTAGCAGCCTATACCAAGATGCTGGCCACGCATCAATAGGGATATTCAACTGCCCATAAGTGTGGGTGTGAAGTCTGAGAGCCTGAAACAAAATGGCGTAAGAACTGCTGAAGAAGGACCTCGGGCAGCCAAGCAGAAATGCCAGCATTAACACCAGGCATGATAGGTTGAAACAAGGTAAGTGCTAAGGAAGCTACTGCTAGACATTCCACGTGAATAAGCAATAACCACTGAGCAAGGACTACAGACCATAAAAGGCTAGTGAACAGAAGGGATGATGGAGGAGACTGACAGCAGGACCACGCCATCCTGATGGGTATTTGGTTAAAGCGCTCCGGGGATGCCAAAACCTCTCTGCACCACAGCCACCACATGCTGAACATTTCTTTGGTCTCTGTGCTGTGGCAACTGCTGCATGGGGTGAACAGTGTGCTGAGCCAAGCTGTGTGGCCAGGGAATACCACTGGATGCACAGGGGTTGTCTTGGCTTCCTGTGCTGTCTGCAACCTGAATAAAACCACTTGACTGAGTGGCACTTAGGCATCCCAGTCTCAACATTGTTTAGAAAATATTTATAGTCTCAGAATCAGAGTGAGCAGCCTGGCAGTTCTGCTTCTCTAACACAGCATGGATGTGTTGATTTGATCATACAGCAGACAGAGCTTTCTGTGGAGATTCCACACCCCTGGGAGAAGCACACACTGCTATCAATTCCTGCAACACACAGTTTGCATGTGTGTATATATGTGCTGTACTTACACATATGCAAATGTATCTAATTATATACATATTTTTTTCAAAACAAACTGGTTTACTGACAATGTTTGGCTTCTGATGGAAAAGCTGAGAGAACAAACACATGGCAGATGTCTCTCACACTGTACAAAGTGCCAGCAGAAAATGCTCAGATACTATGGCAATAAAAGCAGGGAAGATCTCTGAGCAGCAATCTCTGGTCCCATACTCCAGAGTGTGAAGAGTGAGAATTTAAAAATTCAAAGCTAGGTATGACAGGACAGGATGGGACAGCACAGAATGGGATGGGACAGGATGGGACA
>WBNM01037138.1:11213-30936 GCA_013399055.1 Ramphastos sulfuratus
CCTGGGTGCCTGGCAGCAGAGCCCAACCCCAGCTGGCCACAACCTCCCTTCAGGTAGCTGCAGAGAGCAATGAGGTCTGCCCTGAGCCTCCTCTTCTGCAGGCTGCACACCCCCAGCTCCCTCAGCCTCCCCTCACAGGGCTGTGCTCCAGGCTCCTCTTAGGTTCCAGCTCTCTACGACTGCTTAAAAGGAGGTTGCAGTGAGGTGGGGATAGATCTTGTCTCCCTGGTATCAAGTGATAGAACAAAAGGAAATGGCCTCAGGTCATGCCAGGGGAGGCTTGGGTTGGATATTAGGAAAAAGAAATGTACTGAAAGAGCACTCAGGGACTGGCACAGGCTGCCCAGGGAGGTGCTGCAGTCCCCATGCCTGGAGGTGTTCAAGAAACCTGTGGCCATGGCACTTTGGGACGTGGTGTAGTGGCTGTGGTGGTGGTGGTTTGATGGTTGGAGTGGCTGATCTTGGAAGCCTTTTCCAACCTTGATGCTTTTGAAATCCTATGAAATGCAATAATTGTTTCAGACAGACTCCTCCATGCTACTGTGCCAAGCCAAACTGTTGCTGCAGCATTTTGTGTTCGTGTAGCACTCTGCATGTACCAACATCTAAATGCTCACAGAGGAGGTCAGAAAGTGCTTGCAATTTGTTGTGCTCTGCACTGAAGTCCAGAGGGCTTTGCTAAAAATACTCCTCTAGGTGAATCAATGAAGTAAAAAAAAAAAAGCTGAGTTCAGATCTTGCTGCTTTCTGAGGTACAGCTTCTCCACTTGCTCTATTTGCTTTCCCCTGCTGGCAGGTGGATAGAAAATAGCCTAAGCCACACTAAACCTTTACAACTTTTCATTCCAAGCAGGGTGGGTTTTCTTTCCCTTCCCTTTTTATAGGCAAGGCAAATAAAACTATTGGAAAGGTGGGGAAGGGATGGGTGAGTTTTGTTACCTGAATATCATTCTCTCCAGCTATGGTCCCTCAAGGACATTAGTAATTGATATCCTCATTCATCTTTAGTTAGGCAGAGTTATGCAGTTTTATCTGCAAACACATGAAAAGATCAATTACAGGAGCAAGAATTCTACGTGGTCAAGTGATTTATTGCTTGATCATCCAGCAGGACCTAATAATAGCTGTAATAAGGAAGGTTTTGAAATCAGTAAGAGATGAAATTGTTTCACCATATGCTCATAATCATCATTTTCTTGCTGAGGGTCAGAGTATGGCTACCCTTCAAAGAATGAGACGAGCAGTGTAGACTTCTCTGGTAATTGGTATTGGAGAAGGAGAGAGAAATTGGCACAAAATGTGTTGAAACTTTTACTAAGGCTGGCCAGGGCATTATAGTTCTCGAGTTTCCTGAGTGATAAAATACTTTTTAGAGAAGCAACAACAAGAAACAGATGGCAAAAGAAGAAAATAAACTATGGGTAATAAGTAAGGTGGAGGAGAGAAGTCAACAAGTGAAGAAAATAAGCATTCTGCAGAAGCTTAGCAGCTTTTATTCATAATCATTTAAAAAAGTTTTCAACCTGACCTTCTCTTGCTAGTAACTGATAACCCCTTTAAAAATCTGAACTAGCAATTCACTTAATTTCCAGGTGTCTTAGCTGATAAATTCACTGGATTTGCATTTTCTTAGTGGGTTTGTTAGCTAAGAGCAAAGCATTTAGCACCCAGAGTCAGTGAAACCATCCTGAGTAAAAAGGATCATAGAAGCACAGAATCATAGGATCATGGAGTCATAGATCATAGAATTATAGAGTCATAGAATCATGGAGTCATAGATCAGAATTATAGAGTTATAGAATCATAGAATTATAGAATTACAGAATCATAGAATCATGGAGTCAGAGATGATAGAATTATAGAGTCATAGAATCATGGAGCCATAGATCATAGAATTATAGAGTCATAGAATCATGGAGTCATAGATCATAGAATTATAGAGTCATAGAATCATGGAGTCNCCAAATGCATATTGCAAACCTGCAAGGCTGTGCCTTCTTCAAACATCACAGCAGTGCCAGACTGATACTCTGAATCAAACAACTTGAACATGCAGCAGTGCAGCTCAGAGAGACAGAAAGATACTGTGACCTGCTCAGCCTTGCACAGTTCCCCACACGAGTCTGAGCCCTCCTTAGTAGTTTCTCACTTAGGAAAAGTTAGAATTGAAAGCTTTGTCTTTCTATGTCTCTACCCAGATGAAGTCCACTACAGTTGTGTTTGGGCATGAGGCTGTTCTTAATGTGCAGATGATTAAGAAAAATAAGATGGAATAAAAAAAAAAAAATGTAGAAGGTCTAAAAGTTGTTCAGAGCTTAAGGAACTCAAAATTCATAATCTCATAAATGTTTCAGTCATAACTGAGTTTGCAGTTGCTAAGCCAGCAAAATGCTCAGCCTTGCTATACTATTTTCATGCCTTACTTCACCTGTTAACCTTATTTCTTTAAGTAGTTTGGGGGAAAAAAAGCATTTGACAAAAACAAAATGCTAAGTGGATTTTTTTTTCTTTAATGTGAAGCTTCAGGAAGATGTGAAACAGGATGAAGAGAGGAAGAACTAGGAAAAAAAATAATGCTCCCATCTTGCCATGCTAAGGGGCAGCTGTAGGGCACAGATTATGTCTGGCTTGGGATATTTCCTCTCTGAGAACAAAAAGGAGTTTGGAGATCAGTATGTGAAAGCCTCAGCCTTGGATTGACAGCATTCTCTGCCAGGAAAGGAAGCTGCTGAGGTTTGTGTGCTAAAGCTCAGAGGAGGCACAACAGACTGCTTGTAACACAGGGGAAACACTGAGAGAGAGCTGCTTAATCCCTTTGAGTGATGGAGGAAGGGCCAGGCACCTGCACTGGGTCTGGCTGGGATGGGGTCACCCTTCCTCCCAGCAGCCCATGGCATGCTGTGCTGGATTGCAGACCAAAATAGCACTGCCTACTCACACTCTTCTGCCTCTTGCTGAATGAGCAGTGCTTGCTCAGTGCCAAGGGCTCTTCAGTTTCTCATTCTTCCCCCCCACAGTGAACAGAGTGGGCAAGAAGTTGGGAGGACAGAGGCAGGAGAGCTGACCTGAGCTGAGCAAAGCAGCAGTTGGTCTTCCATGTCCCCATGGCCAGCAACAAAAGCACAGCTCTAGGGAGCTGGGTAGCAGCAAGCACAACTCTTGCTTGGGAAGACAAATGTCATAACCTCCTCTTGGTCCTTCTTGCCCTGAGAATTTGCAGCTGACAAGGACCTGTTGGCTTCTACTCCCAGTATTTTCTCTGGGAAAAGGAGTTACTGTTACTGAGTGTCAGGTCCCTGCCTTAGCCACAGTCTCCTCAGCAGGGGCCCTTCTGCTCCATCCCTCTGGTGGGTTTGCTCATTAACTGTCTCCTCCTTCTCCATCCTTCTGATGGGTTTGATCCTCAAATGCCTCCTTCATCCCTCTGATGGGTTTAATCCTTAACTGTCCCTTCCTTCTCCATCCCTCTGATGGGTTTGCTCCTTAACTGTCTCCTTCTTCCCCATCCATCTGATGGGTTTAATCCTTAACTGTCCCCTCCTTCTCCATCCTTCTGATGGGTTTGATCCTCAAATGCCTCCTTCATCCCTCTGATGGGTTTAATCCTTAACTGTCCCCTCCTTCTCCATCCCTCTGAAGGTTTTGCTCCTTAACTGTCTCCCCCTTCTCCATCCCTCTGATGGTTTTGCTCTTTAAATGTCTTTGCTCTAACTTTTTCCCCACTACCATTAAAGCTTCTTCTAAAACTCCTTTCAATGTTCTGATTTCCTTCTCTTTCATGCAGTTCCTGGTCACACAAGACTTAAACTTCTTGGTTTGACCACGTTGTTGTCTGCTGCTTTTTAATCTTTATGCACTGATGTATGCTTACATGGCCATTTTTTCTCTCCCCTTAATGTGACCTACCCTAGAATAGCTTCTCCCTTCTCCACTTTTGATTTTTCATGAATTATTGAACTTCAGCCATTTTTATTCAACTTCTCCCAGATTTCCTTCAAGTCAGCTTTTCTTGCAGTGCAATATCTCTGTGTTTGCTGACCTCTCCACAGCACCCCATCAGCATTTCAAACTTAATGATATTATAATAATGGTATCCAATGTGCTTTCCAACTTTAACCTTGTTTATCTTACAGCAGGAGCCTCACTTTCAATTATTTGGCCCTTTTGACCTCATTTGCTGCTTGTACAACTTACTGTGTAAGAAAGAAATGTTCTCAAAACTATTTTTTTTTTTTAGTAGCTTTCATATTTCTGATATTCTGTCAGCAAAGAACAGCAGAAATGAGCACTGTGGTGCTAATTTGGATAATGATCTTTTACATATCAAACCTTATCTATCATCTCCTTAAGTTTTTTAGCCTTGTCAGGGGCAGTACAAGAGATGATTTGCACCCAGACATCATGTTTACTTGCTCAATTATCTCATTCAGTCCTTATTATTTTGTCTTATCAGTCAACAACACTCAGCATTTACAACAGTCTCCCCTACTGCTATTTCTGGCTCCACATCTCCTCTTGTATGCTACTCTGGTAATGAAAATTAATTTAACAGGAGAGCTGACCCCTCGAGAAGAGAGGCAGGGGACAGGTATCACTACCAACACTTCATCATCCCTACCAGCACTGGGTAGCAATTGCACTTTGGGAGCTCTTGAAGACAAGGACTACCTGGATCTAGTGAAGCTACTTACACTGCCTGCATCCCCAGTGCAGCCCATCTGTTATCTTCACTCTGCTAATCCTTTCTTCTTCACATGCTACCATTTCTCCCACCTGCTGTTGCAGTTTGCCTTTGTTCTCATCACTCTTTCCCCCCCTCCTTGTATATATTACTCTTAAACCCAAACCAAACACTTCTTTTTCAGTCTACTTCTGCAAGTTCTTCTACAGCTACCTGAAGGGAGGTTGTAGGCAGCTGGGGTTGGGCTCTGCTGCCAGGCACCCAGGGACAGAACAAGAGGACACAGCCTCAAGCTGTGCCTGGGCAGATCTAGGCTGGGTGTTAGGAGGAAGTTGTTGCCAGAGAGAGTGATTGGCATTGGAATGGGCTGCCCAGGGAGGTGGTGGAGTCCCCATCCCTGGAGGTGTTGAAGCAAAGCCTGGTTGGGGCACTTAGTGCCATGGTCTGGTTGCTTGGCTGGGGCTGGGTGCTAGGTTGGGCTGGGTGAGCTTGGAGCTCTCTTCCAACCTGCTTGATTCTGTGATTCTAAGCTGTAAACAGTTTCTTCTCTTTCTCCTAACACAGCCTCTTGTTTACAAACACTATCACCACTACCTCCTCTTCTGTAGAGCAAACAGTTCCAATCCTTTTCACCTTTCCTTGTAGGTCACATTTCCTGGCCCTCTCATGATGCTCATTTCTACCTTTTGGACTTTCTTCCTGAAAGCTGGTGAGGAACACCACAGTCAGCTGCTGTGCTGGCTGAGCTGTTCCATGCAGTCTCAAATCTGTGAGGAGTTAATGCAAAGCTTGTTGCTGGCCAGCAGTGATGGTAAGGGATAAGGGCTTGTAGTGACAGGATGGCAGGGAATGGGTGGGAGCTTGAGGAGGGGAAACTTCGACTGGAGAGGAGAAAGAAATGCTTTGCAGTGAGGGTGGTGAGACACGGGCACAGGCTGCCCAGGGAGGGTGTGGAGCACAGAAGCACCCAACGTGATCTTTGATCACGTTGGGTGCTTCTGTGCTCCCCAACCTCCCTGGAGGTGTTCAGAACCAGGTTGTATGAGGCCTTGAGCAACCTGGGCTGGTGGGAGATGTCCCTGCCCATGGCAGGGGCCTGGAACTAGATGATCTTGAAGGTCTTTCCCAACCCAAACCACGCTATGAAACATCCTATACTTAACAGGTGGCTACAATTATTAACCAGACTGGTTTGACCTCACTTCTTCAAAGCCTCCTGCATGTGTTTAGAGCTGTAGCTGCTTTACATTGCTTCTGTGCAGTGGCAGTGGCAGCTGCACCTCAGCAGCTTTCCTTAGCCATGCACTCAGTGAAATCACTTTAAGCCTGCAGAGTGCTGCTCAGCCAGAAGGATCAATACTTTGCATGACTGAGTATTGATGGAGGACTTCAGAGGAATGGTTCTTTAGCTCAAAGTGTGGGATCAGGGCCCTGGCATTGTTGTGGCAGCTGAATCCTTGTCAGTCAGAGCTGTAACACTGTCGATGGCTCATTTGGAAACAAGGATTTCTTGGAAGAATATATTCATCACCTTGAACTCCTCAGATGTGTTATGCATTGTAGGCTCAGGCTGTAGGCTGACAGCAAATTACTCAATATTGTCTCAAGTATTGAGCTTTCTGAATTTGCTCATGTAAAGCCTCATTGGCCCTGATTCTTAGCTCCAGCAATAGGAGACACTCATCTGAAGGAAAGCAGAAACTGGCTTGGTGATGACTCAGCAGTTCTGCAGCACTGAAAAGATGATTCATTCTTTCAGACTTCTCTGAGTTGTCAACTGTGCTGTCCCATCTATCTGCATGTTTCCATCTGGAATGGCTGCCATAACTCCTTCCTGCCACATCCAAAATAATTGAATGCCCTGAGTTTATCCTGGGACGTGGCTTTGGCGAGCTTGTGTGGCTGATGGGGTTCTGTCTGCATCCCAAAAGATGGCAGAGGGGAGAAAATTCCTCTACATCAGCTATGTTATTCCCTCTCCCATAGCTGCACACCACCCAGGCTGCTGCTGAAATCCCATCTCCTTCTCCAAAAGCTAGCCTGCATTGTTTAGTGAAAGAGGCTGCTCAAACACTATGGACAGAGTAGCTCAGGTTCTGCTTTGCATGTCAGCCACACAAGATGTGGACTTGCCAGGAATCACAGAGTCACAGAGTNAGGAAAATTCCCTTAGGTATGGAAAAGAGACTTGAGAAGTGCCATATCTAAAGGAATGTTTCAGGGAAACAAAACTAACCTAAACCAGACACCAAAAGGGAAGGAGCATTTCCATAAGAGCAGGCTTGTGACTATTCCCTGAACACAAAAGCAAAACAAATAGAAGAAAATCCTTTTCCCATGACATTTTGTAGCAGCAGCACTGCAGTTAAGACAAGATGCTCCTTGGGTATTTTGTTTGGTTGGTTTAGGTCAGTTTGTCTGTTTGTTTTCATAGAATCACAGAATGGTTCAGGTTGGAAGGGATCTCAAAGCTCAGCCAGTTCCATAGGCAGGGACACCTCCCACTAGATCAGGCTGGTTTGGTTTTTACTTTTGGTTTTTGGTTTTGTTGTTGTGGTTTGGGTTTTTGTGTGTGTGTGTGGGTGTGTGTGTGTGTGGGTGCTTGTGGGGGAGGTGTTTTGTTTGGTTTTTGGCTTAGTTTTTTTCTGAGCAGCCTAAAATTTGAGAATTGACTAATTCTACAAAAATTCATCTACAAACAGGCACTTTTAATTATTAAGATTCAGATAAATTCAAATCCATTAGCAATGAGCATAGATCAAACCCTGGGAACCCTCCACAATAAAGTATCACTGATGTTTGCCTATCAATAGAAGAAAGCCAAAGCCTATGCCAATAATGATGTGGAAGCAGCAGAAATACCCTCCTGATCCTCTCTCATGATTTAGAAACAGTCAAGATGGTAGAGTCATCTCAGAAGATGATGAAATACCTCCCACTCCCATAGTAACTCTGGAGGTTGTTAAGTGGCAACTCCTAAAAGTAGGTATTTTTACATCAGTCTTACATTCAATAATTTTAACAGACCTGGCTGGAGAGCTCTCTAGACAATTGGTATTGATTTTTCAATAAGTCTTGGAACACTCAGGAAGCTCCAGAGGACTGGAAGAAAGCTAATGGGTCAATACTTCAAAAAGGCAAGCAGGATGAGCCATGGAATCATACATTCATAACCCAGCTTTGATCCCAGGAATGTGCTGGAAAGTTTCCTGCAGGGGTCAAAGACTTCAACACAGACAATGTAGAAAGAGGCAACCAGTGCTGATTCACCAAACCCAAGCATCCAGTCCTACAGCTTCCCATCAGAGGCTTTTGGCAGTGCCTCCCATGACATCCTGCTGAGCAGGCTCAGGAGTGTGGGATGGAAGAGCAGGCAGGGAGGTGGATTGGGAACTGGTTACAAGAGAGAGTTCAAAGAGTGGTGATCAACAGTGCCAGGTCCAGCTGGAGAGCTGTAACCAGGGGAGTCCCCAGGGATCAGTGCTGGGTCTGTGCTGTTCAACATCTCCATCAATGCCACTGAAGAGGGCACAGACAGACAGAGGCTGCTCAGCAAGTTTGTTGCTGACACCAAACTGGGAGGCTTGGCTGAGACAGCTGCAGGCTGTGAAGCCATCCAGAGAGACCTGGGCAGGCAGAGCTGGGCACAGGGGAACCAAAGGAGGTTCAACAAGGACAAGTGCAGAGTCCTGCACCTGGGTAGGAATAACAAACTGCAGCAGTACAGGTTGGGAGGGGATCTGCTGGAGAGCAGCCCTGTGGAGAGGGACCTGGNCCTGCTCTGGCAGGGGGTTGGACTGGATGATCTCTTTGGGTCCCTTCCAACCCCTGCCATCCTGTGACCAGATCCCATGAGTGTTACCCATAGCTCTGGTGCAATTCTTCGATGTCCTTAACTACTCTGTTTCCTGTGACAAACATTTTAGAAACCAAGGTCTGGAAGGGATTTCCTGTGCTGCTGAAATCATTCCTCAGCTCATTTTCATCTCCTTGTAGCCCACTTCAAGTACTGGAAGGCCACTCTGAGGTCTCCTTGGAGCCTCCTCTTGTCCAGGCTGAACAACCATCTGAAAGCACAAACCCACATGGAGCTCCTTATGCTTCCACTTAGAGACACTGAAGAAGCCAATATGAAGTTGAACATCTGGAGCTGGCATGATTTGATTTTTCTGGGGGTACAGCTCCAAACTTCTGAGCTGCTCTTGGCCAGTGGAGTCGTTGGTGTTGACTCAGGTAAAAGTCATTTCCCATCTGTCTAAGGAGGATTGCAATGCAGCTCAGGAGGGCATCAGGTTGTGGAAGTTCAGAGCAATTAGTAATGTTTTACCAAATCAATTTCCTGAGCAGGCACTCCCAGGGAATCCATTTAGTGCTGCAGCCTCGATTAAGCAGTGCACTTCAGCACATGCTTCATTTTAAGTCTGAGCAACCTGAATGAGATGAGATGTTTAAGTGTCCTGACTGACTAGCAAAGGACTAAGTAAGCCTTTAAAGGCTCTGCTAAACTGATTCCTCTCCAAGAACCTGTGGCAATTGCTGTCCCCACCTGGCAAATGTACTAGAAATATAAGCTAGTGTTTCAGTCTCTTTTAATCAAGTTTTAAAATAGGATTTGGATTAATTAAATCCCAGATTGTTTCCCAGTCCTATCTTGGTGACCTCCTCACTCTTTAGACTTTTTTTCCCTATTACACAATGCCTAAATCAAACAAGAACTAAGGAGCACAGAAAGATAATTCAGAGGTTCTCTGAGCCATGACCTTATAGTGGCTTTCCAGGATCTGAAGGGGGCTCCAGGAAGGCTGGGGAGGGACTATTGACAAGGTCTGGCAATGCCAGGACAAGGGGCAATGGGTTTGAAGTGGCAGAGGGGAGATTGAAAGTGGATGTTAGGAGGAAGTTGTTTGCAGTGAGGGTGGTGAGACACTGGCACAGGTTGCCCAGGGAGGTTGTGGAGCACAGAAGCAACCAACGTGATCAAAGATCATGTTANTCACATTGGGTGATTCTGTGCTCCACAACCTCCCTGGAGGTGTTCAGAACCAGGCTGGATGAGACCTTGAGTGACCTGTGCTAGTGGGAGGTGTCCCTGCCTATGTCAGGGGGTTGATGATCCTTGAGGTCCCTTCCAATCCTACCATTCTATGATTCTATGATTAACTTTATCTAATTTAGTTCCCATTCTGCAAGCAGAACTCAGATTGGCGTTCGTCGTGTAGCAGCAGCCAGGGCACAGCATAAACAGCTTGCTCTGAGGACTGCAAGCATCTCCCTTTGACTTGAAAAAGCAAAGTGCTGTCAATGATACCTGTTTGCTGTGTACTGCCCTCTCAATAATGCATAAAAACATCCAGGCTGAAACCCTGAGCTGCAGGCAGCTGCGAGCATCCCTACACATCTGAAGCAGATTACAGTTTGCTGCCTGCACACACAAGAGTTACAGGATTTAAAAAGTCTGGGTGGAAATGTTTGCTGTCCATTTGAGTGCATTCAGCACTGGTTTTCTGCTGGTGTATGCAGAGACAGAGTAAGAACAGCTTTCTCTCCTGCCTCCCCTAAAGCTGCACCCCAGGTTTAAGCACTGCTGCTTCTGGAGGCTAATTTGCCAGCAGTATCCAAGGGACCTTCCATGCTGACACCTTGTTTATTTTCCCAGCCCAAATCATTGTGATTGTGCCTGATTGGAAGGCTCAAATGTTTTTAGAAATACTTCTAAATGTATAATTTTTGCCCTTTTAAACTGTCAGGCAATGGTGGGGAGTGTTATTTATTTCCCCCCCGCCCCTATCTCCTTAGAGTTCTTCTGGGAAACACTTCATAGAATCATAGACTGGTAAGGTTGGAAGGGACCTCAAAGATCAGGCAGCCCATAGGCAGGGACACCTCCCACTGGTACAGGTGGTTCTACAGCTTTTCCCCAGACCTTGGAAATGATGAGTACCCAAGCATGACACCAGGTTTGAAGTCAGACATCAGAGTGTTTGATTCATCTCTTGTTCCACTCCTTCGCCTGGAATGATGCTGATGTTTCCCACCCCCCTTTCAGGAATGTGCTGTCTGCTGTCATATTCACTTGCAATTAATACATGTCTGATACAGTCCAATGGCTCCAACAATTGCAAACCTTCAAATATTTCTTCAGCTTCCCCTAACCAGGTGTTGCCATGGTATCCAGTCTGGCAGGAAAAAAAAATAGCATAGGCTGCTTTTGACAACTGTGTTGATGAGCATTACTGCTTTGTCTTACAGCTCTAATAAATATGCTCTGTGTGTAAAAAAAAACCAAACCAAACCACCCCACACCATCTGAGAAGTGTGCTCATTCCTTTAGGGTTAAAGGAGTGCACATAACTTGCTCAGAATTCTGCAAGGAATTTTGCAGCTCTCTAGCCCTTGTTCACATTTGCAAACAGGCAGCAGACGTTCAGGGCCAGGAGGTGTTTTTACTATGCACTAAGGCATCTGAAATTCCAGCTGGTTTTTAAAGGTAAAGAAAAACTGACCATGGAAACTGCAAGGTTTGCTCTTCCAAGTGGGCAATGAAAGTAAGCTTGCCCCTGCACTGGGCTGAGGCTAACACTTCAGCAAGTGTTAGGGGACAGGAGCACCTCTCTCATGAGGAGATGGAGACCTGAGGCTCTTTAGCCTGGAGAAGGGCAAACTGAGAGGGCATCAGTGCATATAAATGCCTAAAGGGTGGAGGTGATGAGGATGGGGCTGGACTCCTTTCAGTGGTGCTCAGTGCTCTGCCCCTTGTCGTCTATTATTTCATGTTATTTCAGCCTTTACAGTGCAAAGATCACATTTCCTATACTGCCAACTACAACTTGGCTAGTAAGGGAAAAATATTTTTTCCTGTGTAGAAAATCTTATATCCAGCTTCTCCCACGGAGGAAATCAGACTGCTCATCTTCAGAGGTGATGGCCTCACTGTCTGTGGAGGTGTTCAAGAATCCTGTGGACATGGCACTGCAGGGCATGGTTCAATGGGCATGGTGGTATTAGCCTGATGGTTGGACAGCCCCAAACACTTCTAAGATTCTACAGTCTAATTCACCTAGGGGAGAGAGGACACTCACTGAGATTATAAGGTGACTTCTTTTTGCTGACAGAAGACAAGAGAAGGGACAGAAATGTTAAATAGGATATTGTAGTAATTTTCAGTAGAGCTCTAACCTACATTATTTCCTTCCCCCCCCCTCCACCCCATGATTCTTAGGCCAAACTGATACATGCTCAATGGGCTCTAATTGCTTGTCTGCACTGAGGATGTCTGCCTGTCAGATTACCAATGNATAAATATGCTCTGTGTTAAAAAAAAACCAAACCAAACCACCCCACACCATCTGAGAAGTGTGCTCATTCCTTTAGGGTTAAAGGAGTGCACATAACTTGCTCAGAATTCTGCAAGGAATTTTGCAGCTCTCTAGCCCTTGTTCACATTTGCAAACAGGCAGCAGACGTTCAGGGCCAGGAGGTGTTTTTACTATGCACTAAGGCATCTGAAATTCCAGCTGGTTTTTAAAGGTAAAGAAAAACTGACCATGGAAACTGCAAGGTTTGCTCTTCCAAGTGGGCAATGAAAGTAAGCTTGCCCCTGCACTGGGCTGAGGCTAACACTTCAGCAAGTGTTAGGGGACAGGAGCACCTCTCTCATGAGGAGATGGAGACCTGAGGCTCTTTAGCCTGGAGAAGGGCAAACTGAGAGGGCATCAGTGCATATAAGTGCCTAAAGGGTGGAGGGGATGAGGATGGGGCTGGACTCTTCTCAGTGGTGCTCAGTGCTCTGCCCCTTGTCCTCTATTATTTCATGTTATTTCAGCCTTTACAGTGCAAAGATCACATTTCCTATACTGCCAACTACAACTTGGCTAGTAAGGGAAAAATATTTTTTCCTGTGTAGAAAATCTTATATCCAGCTTTACCAGCAGAGCAAACCAGACTGCCCATCCTGAGAGGTGATGGCCTCACTGTGCCTGGAGGTGTTCAAGAATCCTGTGGACATGGCACTGCAGGGCATGGTTCAATGGGCATGGTGGTATTAGCCTGATGGTTGGACAGCCCCAAACACTTCTAAGATTCTACAGTCTAATTCACCTAGGGGAGAGAGGACACTCACTGAGATTATAAGGTGACTTCTTTTTGCTGACAGAAGACAAGAGAAGGGACAGAAATGTTAAATAGGATATTGTAGTAATTTTCAGTAGAGCTCTAACCTACATTATTTCCTTCCCCCCCCCTCCACCCCATGATTCTTAGGCCAAACTGATACATGCTCAATGGGCTCTAATTGCTTGTCTGCACTGAGGATGTCTGCCTGTCAGATTACCAATGTGTTGTTTGGCAAATGCAGGCAGGGTTGTCAAGCACAGGGAAAATGTGCATCTGAAAAATTAACTGTCCCCTGTGGATCCTCTCGTGAGTACACAAAACCTTTGAAAGAATTGCAACTGAAAAGCCAAAGAGATTCACAGAATGGCTTGGGTTGGAAGGGACCTTAAGGATCAGACAGTTCCAACCCCCCCCTGCCATGGGCAGGGATGCTTCACTACACCAGGTTGTTCAAACTGGCCTGGAACACCTGCAGGGATGTGGAGCAGCTCACATTTTGGTCTGTTTAGAAGAGTGACCTGTTTAAAATATGCCTCTGAGAATCTCTTTCAAATCACTGCCTTATGTGACTTCAGGTAAGCCANGCAGAAACTTTAATTCTTTCTTGCTATTCTGATGAATAAGATCTAGTTGAGGATGCTTACTGTAGAGGGGGTTGGACTGGATGACCTTTGGAGGTCCCTTCCCACCCAGAGCATTCTATGATTCTATGCTATTGTTAACTCCTGCCATGTCCTTTCAGTGACAAAAGAGTTAAAGATGGAATATGACTGAAAAGACAGAATGAAGTGAAAATTAAACAGAATGAAAAGCTTCACATTTCTTTTGAGGCTGGCAGTCTTCTGATTAATAAGAGAAATAACCAGGAGTGCTGAAGTATGGCAAAGGATATTTGATCCTTTTCTATAAGCTGAATTAGAAGATGAGCNTGTGGAGCAGCTCACATTTTGGTCTGTTTAGAAGAGTGACCTGTTTAAAATATGCCTCTGAGAATCTCTTTCAAATCACTGCCTTATGTGACTTCAGGTAAGCCAAATCAGGGCTGCTGGGTTAAATCTGCAGCATTAGCAGCACAACTTTAAACACTGAATTGTCCTCTCCAAGCACTTTCATGTTAATGTATCTATTGTCCTATATATTCAGACATTCAGACCCCACCTGCAGTCCTNTTAACTCCTGCCATGTCCTTTCAGTGACAAAAGAGTTAAAGATGGAATATGACTGAAAAGACAGAATGAAGTGAAAATTAAACAGAATGAAAAGCTTCACATTTCTTTTGAGGCTGGCAGTCTTCTGATTAATAAGAGAAATAACCAGGAGTGCTGAAGTATGGCAAAGGATATTTGATCCTTTTCTATAAGCTGAATTAGAAGATGAGCCTGTGAAAATGAAGAGTTTTGCAAGATTTACATGAAGTGATGAATCTAATCAGGCCCTGGAAGGATCATTTGTCTCCTGCTTCTTTAGCAACAAGGTTAGAATTTGTAATGATCCTTCTTGGTGGAGCTTCAGAATCGCAGAGCCCAAAAGACAACTTCCTTCACATTAGAGACATTGCAGCTCCACAAACACTTTAGCTTTGTCTTTCAGCTTTCAGGAACTGAAAATGCTGCTAGTTGATGAGCTGCTTGAATGGAAACAAGATTAGAAATTACCAGCTTCACATTATCTTCTCTGCTACTAACTCAAGGATCATAGAATCATAGAATGGTAAGGTTGGGAGGGACCTCAAAGCTCAGCCAGTTCCAACCCCCTGCCATAGGCAGGGACACCTCCCACTAGCACAGGTCACTCAAGGCCTCCTCCAACCTGGCCTTGAACACCTCTAGGGAGGGAGCAGCCACAACCTCCCTGGGCAACCTGTGCCAGTGTCTCACCACCCTCACTGCAAACAACTTCATCCTAACATCCAGTCTAAATCTCCCCTCTGACAGTTCAAACCCATTGCCCCTTGTCCTGTCATTACAAGCCCTTGTCAATAATCCCTCCCCAGCCTTTCTGTAGCCCCCTTCAGATCCTGCAAGGCCACTCCAAGCTCTCCTGGAAGCCTTCTCTTCTCCAGGCTGCAGAGCCCCAACTCTCTCAGCCTGTCCTCACAGCAGAGCTGCTGCAGCCCTCTCAGCATCTTGGTGGCCTCCTCTGCACTGGCTCCCACACTTCCATGTCCTTCCTGTGCTGGGGGCTCCAGAGCTGCACACAGGACTGCAGCTGGGGTCTGAGGAGAGCAGAGCCAAGGGGCAGAATCCCCTCCCTTGCCCTGCTGCCCACACTGCTCTTGCTGCAGCCCAGGATGGCACTGAGAACATGAGCCTTTAGAAGTACCAACCCCATCTTGCTAAGGAAAGCAGCTGCTGCACACCAATGGGGATATTATTCAACATAAAACCACAAGGCCTTTCAGCACATGAGTTTTATGGGGACTTGCAGCAAGCTTTCTGACACTATAAAGCTTCAGAGGATCCATTACTGTCTTCTGCTCTACAATCTGTGCACTAACAGGTTTGATGACAGGCAGAGCTATTACACACTCTATTGTGCCAGTGCCAGCACTACAGAGACAACAACCAAACAAAAGATGTGAGATGTAGAAAGGAGGTCCTCACGTGTAACAGAGTCCTTTAAAACATTACAATGCCTTTGGTATAATACCACAGAACACCAGACAGAGCCTGTCTCATGTGAAGAAAGACTCAACACAGCATAATAGTTTTGCTTCAGCTCTTTATAACTGGGAGTGAAACAATTACTGCTGAAAATTACCTTGAAGGGCAGCATTGCTGAAGCACACTCTTGGAAAGCAGTGAAGTGACTCCTCAAAAAGAAAGCTTTTGGAGAATATTTCTAAGGAGGATCTCTCCTGTATGGCCAGGAAAGCATTTGTGAAAATGATGGGTGGATGGATGGAGGGTGGCACAGCTCCAGGCTGGGTGGGGAATGGCTGAGAGCAGCCCTGAGGAACAGGCCCTGGGGGTGTGGGGTGAGGAAAAGCTCAAGATGAGGCTGCAGTGTGAGTGCAGCCCAGACAGCAACTGTGTGCTGGGCTGCAGCAAGAGCAGTGTGGGCAGCAGGGCAAGGGAGGGGATTGTGCCCCTTTGCTCTGCTCTCCTCAGACCCCAGCTGCAGTCCTGTGTGCAGTTCTGGAGCCCCCAGCACAGGAAGGACATGGAAGTGTTGGAGCCAGTGCAGAGGAGGCCACCAAGATGCTGAGAGGGCTGCAGCAGCTCTGCTGTGAGGACAGGCTGAGAGAGTTGGGGCTCTGCAGCCTGGAGAAGAGAAGGCTTCCAGGAGACCTTGGAGTGGCCTTGCAGGATCTGAAGGGGACTCCAGGAAGGCTGGGAAGGGACTATTGACAAGGTCTTGTGATGACAGTGCAAGGGGCAATGGGTTTGAAGTGGCAGAGGGGAGATTGAAAGTGGATGTTAGGAGGAAGTTGTTTGCAGTGAGGGTGGTGAGACACTGGCACAGGTTGCCCAGGGAGGTTGTGGAGCACAGAAGCACAGAGTGTGACCAAAGATCTTCAATCCCATTCTGTGCTTCTGTGCTCCACAACCTCCCTGGAGGTGTTCAGGACCAGGTTGGATGAGGCCTTGAGTGACCTGTGCTAGTTGGAGGTGTCCATGCCTATGACAGAGGGCTGAAACTGGATGAGCCTTGAGGTCCCTTCCAACCTAAACCATTCTCTGAGCCCCAGGGGCTCCAGAATTGGATGCAGCAGTCCAAGTGGGGTCTCAGCAGTGCACAGCAGAGGGGCAGGATCATTTTCCTCACCCCGCTGCCCACACCTCTCTTGCTGCAGCCCAGTCTCATGTTGGATGCTGGTTCTAACAGTGTCAGTACCCTGATCATACACTCTAGGTAGTGTGAGAGAAAATAATACATTGATTTCTTCCACTCCCCATTTCTTTTATGTTGCTGTGTTCTCCTTTGTCTAGTGAGAAAGCTTGAAGAGGTTGGAAACTTCCCCTGATGCCTCCCCTGATTGCATACAACCTGCTTTAGCTGCCATTGTGAGGAGTAGGAGGTCTCTTTTAATACTTCAGGAGAGACTCTAACCACTCTCTTGCCTTATCTCTGGCACATTTCTAATTCAGGCAGGCATTATAAAAAGAAATTGTCCTCTGTTTTCATCAAAACCTGAATGTTTTATTTTATCTTTGTGTTAATGATGATGTCTCATGGCTCGTTTGCTCACGGTAATAGAGTTTTACTCTTCATTGATAAGGAATTCAGAAGCATTTAGTTCTGTGGGTTTGCAGGGTGATTTCTCTGCCTCTATTTATTTTCTCCTTCATCTGAATATGTATTTTAGTATTTGTCTCGCTGCTCTAAGCCCAGAAGCAATCCATCCACAGTGCTCTGCCTTGAAACTGCCAGCACAGGCAGCTTCCTTTTGGTCAGGTTGGAACTGACCTAGCACCCATCTGCTCTAACTCTTGGTGTGACAGCCCAATAAGAGAAGAAATCTCTTGGTGTGACAGCCCAATAAGAAAAAAAATCTCCAGCAAAGCATTCTGACAGCATTTTGCCCTTGCCAAAGGATCTGCTCCTTACCTGTAGCTACTCTGTGCCTCGATTTTGCCAGGAGTATTAAAATGCAAGGAAATATTACCTATTGTTATCATCCTGAAATACAACATTTCAGTGGGGTCCAGCCAGAGACAAGAAAAAGAGTGTGAAAGTATAATGCTAGGCAGATTGCTCTTCCCAAAGCCACCTCAGTAAGCAGAATGAAGTGGGGTGAGTGTGGGGGTTTGCATCTGCTGGCTGGACATGAACTGTTACATTTACAGCTACACTTCACCAGCTCCAACTTAACCCTTTTTTAATTTTTTTTTCTCATTTTGGCAGATCAAACCACAGTGAATTAAGGAAGATATGATCTTGAAAGGCAATTGTGTCATTTACAAGTACCCATAAAAACTCCACTGCTTTGGAAAACAAATCAAAAAGGGCTCTGAAAGTGGCGTTTCAGATATAGAATCATAGAATGGTAAGGGTGGAAGGGACCTCAAAGCTCAGCCAGTTCCAATCCTCTGCCATAGGCAGGGACACCTCCCACTAGCACAGGTCACTCAAGGCCTCATCCAACCTGGTGCTGAACACCTCCAGGGAGGTTGTGGAGCACAGAAGCACCCAACGTGATCTTTGATCACGTTGGGTGCTTCTGTGCTCCAAAACCTCCCTGGGTAACCTGTGCCAGTGTCTCACCACCCTCACTGCAAACTTCTTCCTCCTAATATCCACTTTCAATCTCCCCTCTGCCAGTTTAAACCCATATCATATGGTTCTCACATTAACTGGGCAGAGCAGTAAAGCCATGAAATCATTTAGGTTGGAAAAGACCTCTAAGATCCTCCAGTCCAACCATCAACTCACCACCACCATGCCCACTAACTCATGTCCCCAAGTGCCATGTCTGCACATTGCTTTGAACACCTCCAGGCATGGTGACTCCATCACCTCTCTGAGCATCCTGTTCCAATGCCTGACCACTCTTGCTATGAGGATTATTTTTCCTAATATCCAACCTAAACCTCCCAGAGGCCATTTCCTCTCACCCCAACACAAGCAGGACATGGAAGTGTTGGAGCCAGTCCAGAGGAGGCCACCAAGATGCTGAGAGGGCTGCAGCAGCTCTGCTGTGAGGACAGGCTGAGAGAGTTGGGGCTCTGCAGCCTGGAGAAGAGAAGGCTTCCAGGAGACCTTGGAGTGACCTTCCAGGATCTGAAGGGGGCTCCAGGAAGGCTGGGGAGGGACTATTGACAAGGGCTTGGAATGCCAGGACAAGGGGCAATGGGTTTGAAGTGTCAGAGGGGAGATTGAAAGTGGATGTTAGGAGGAAGTTGTTTGCAGTGAGGGTGGTGAGACACTGGCACAGGTTGAGAGTGGTGAGACACTGGCACAGGTTGCCCAGGGAGGTTGTGGAGCACAGAAGCACCCAACGTGATCTTTGATCACAAGAAATGTTTCATTCCACAAACATTTATTGACACAGGAAGTTATTAATGCTTTATTTAAAATAAAGCATAACATTTATTATCAGTTTTTGAAGGAACTCAGCCTATTTTTTTTTTTCCTATATACTGTTTCACAGGGAAAATGCTTGGCACAGTAGGAACCCGTAGAGGATTGAGGAAGAAATTAAGTTCTCTGCAAAGAAAGGATGATCAAATGCTGAGACACTGATTATACCAGCAAGCAGGGTCTGGGTTTGCTATCAAAGCCTATAGGGAGTCCCCTGGCTTGGGGCTCTGACAGTTGGGAGCGAAAGAAAGCAAAAGCTGTGGTGGAAGATCTCAGAACAGTAAGCTGGGAGAAGGGAAGTGTTGACGTGAGTGTGTACACAATGCAACCTGAAAGTGAGCAAGCCTGACAGCTTTCAGGCAAATTAACAGAAGTATCAAGAGGAAGAAAAATCACAGACTGAAGAGTTCTGCCAGCAAAATGAAAGCAGTGCTGGAATCAGGGGAGAGGAATCTATGAGGAAATAGTAAACTCTTGGATAAACAAGTGAGGTGGAGCTTTGGTTTCTTCAAACCTGAGGCAATATGGATGCTGTGTGCATATCTCACTGGCAAATGTCACCTTTCCCCACGTTTTCACAACACACTTTCTGTGCTTTCACTGAATTAGTAAGATGATACAAAGTAAATTTACTACCTCTTGTGGAAGTCTACCACCACACTTAAACCAATGACCAAGACAGATTATCAGTGTCAGAAGAAATGCTCAGATGAAAAACTGCTGCAGATACTGAAAGACTAAGTAATGGAAGAGAAACCAACAGCTTTTATCCAGACTTCCCTCAGGACTGACTTCCAGAATTGAAAGCAGTTGTCCCAAATGAAAAGAGATTTGAGAAGGATTTGCAATCTGTTATATTTGAGCCTTTCCTTTCCTAGGTGATTCAATAGTCATAGAATCATAGAA
>WBNM01037139.1:0-20857 GCA_013399055.1 Ramphastos sulfuratus
CTGTTCCTCTTGAAATGGGGAGCCCAGCTCTGGACACAATCCTCTAGCTGTGGTCTCACCAGGGCAGAGGGGCAGGAGAACCTCCCTTGCCCTGCTGCCCACACTCTTCTTCATGCACCCCAGGACACCATTGGCCTCTTGGCCGCAAGTGTCCCATGGATATCTTACTGTGCCCCAGCACTTCCAGCACTGCCCCTTGTCCTGTCCCTGGGCACCAGTGACAAGAGTCTGGCCCCAAGAAACCTGCTCAAGAGAGTTGCTTGGAGAAGCCTCAATCAGAGCGTGATGAGCTGGGCACAGCAGAGCCACCAGCAGCACCTGCCCCACATCGCTGGCAGGTAGCTGAGCACTGCTGAGGCCATTCCCACTTGCTCCTACCCAGCAGCCAGTGCCTTTTGAGGGTGAGACAGAACCACCCCCAGCCTGCCCTTGCTGATGGAGCAGGACCTGCCTGGGTAGAAGGGCCCAGGGGTGGTTGAGCATTCACCTGCACGAAGAGCAGCAGCTTCCTGTTGCAGATCTCCAGGCGCTTCCGCGAGACCTCGGACTGGCGCAGCTGCCCCCCCGCCAGGGACAGCTGTCTCCTCAGGGCCAGGATGTCCTCCTGGGGCAGCACAAAGGCAGAGAGGTGAGCAGCACCCTCGGCCTTGGCTTTTTGCAAATGCCAATTTGTGGCATTGGCTACCAGTAGCAAGCCAGGGTCAGAGCTTTGTAACCTCACGGCATGGTTAGAAGGCACCTTTGAGACCACAGAATGGCTCAGGTTGGAAGGGACCTCTGAGATCTTCTACTCCAATCCCTCCTGCTGTGGGCAGGGACACTTCTCAACTAGCCCAGGTTGTTCAAGGCCTCATCCAGACTGGCCTTGAACACCTCCAGGGAGGGAGCATCCACGATCCCTATGGGCAGCCTGTTCCAGAGTCTCCCCATCCTCATCCTGAAGGACTTCTTCCTCAGCTCCACTCTGACTGCTCGCTCTCAGCTTCAAACCATTTCCCCTTGGCCTGTCTCCAGACACCCTCATGTCATCCCATATCTGCTGCTTTGGCACAGCTGCCCAGCTCAGCTGTTGGGTAATTTGTCACCTACTGCTCCTGCTGCCTTCCAACCAAAAGAATTCATCATCCCCACTTTGTAGGATGGACCCATCCTGTTCATTCATCTTTTGCTGGTACCAGCTCCAACCCCCTGCCATGGGTAGGGACACCTCACACCAGCCCAGGTTGCTCAAGGCCTCATCCAGCCTGGCCTGGAACACCTCCCTGGGCAACCTGTGCCAGTCTCTCCCCGCCCTCACTGCAAACAATTTCTTCCTCCTCTCCACTCTCAGTCTCCTCTCTCCCAGCTCAAAGCCATTGTCCCTCAGCCTGGCACTCCCAGCCCTTGCCTGAAGTCCCTCCCCAAATCTCCTGGAGCCCCTTCAGCTACTGCAAGGCTGCTCTGAGGTCTCCCTGGAGCCTTCTGTTCTCCAAGCTGAGCAGCCCCAACTCTCCTAGCCTGTCCCCACAGTGGAGGTTCCCCAGCCTCTGATCATCTTCTTGGCCTCCTCTGGACCTGCTGATCTCCACAGCAGTGTTCAGGGCTGGCTTTCACCTCTGCTACCTCTGCAACTTTTAGCCTTTCTTGGAGCCCCCTTTTCTTATAGGTCCTTTTGGAGGGGACAGTGGAAACCCTACAGAGCACAACACAGCTCGCGAGCCCACGGAGCCCTTGTGATCCCACTCAGCGAGTTATGGCTGTGCTACCTTCCTGTTCTGCTCTGGCAAGAGGAGGAGGAGAAGCCCCAGAAGGCAGCTCTGGAGGCCCATGGTGGTTTCCCCTGGCTGAGGGCTTGCATTACCTCTATTTCAGAGACCTCCTTTGCCTTCTTCCCTGCCAGCTGCATCTTCAGCTCTGCGATCTCAGCCTCCAGCAGGTGGATGACCTCCTCGTAGTCCTGCTCCGCGCTGTGTGCCTGCCTCTGCACCACCTCTGCCATCTGCAGCTTGCTGTGCAGTGTCCTGTTCTCAGAGAGGAAGCCCAGGGCTTTCTGAAAGCAACCACAGCTTCTGCTCAATGCACACATCCCCCCCTCAGCTCTCCACCACCTCCCAGCAGTCCCTTTGCCAACCTGGTTCAGCCTCTGAAGCTCATCTTCCATTGACTTCTTGCTGTTCTCCACCTCTTTCAGCAGAGACTGGGGGAAAGGTTTTCACCAGATTAGAAGGATGATAAGTGACAGGACATGGTCTGGAAGATGGCAGAATGGCTCAGGGACCTCAGAGATCATTTACTGCAGGGACACCTTTCAACTAGTCCTGGCTGCTTAAGGCCTCATCCAGCCTGGCCTTCCACACCTCCAGGGAGGTTGTGGATCACAGACTCACCGCGTGTGATCATAGATCATAGCTCACATTCTGTGATTCTGTGATCCCCAACCTCCCTGGGCAGCCTGTGCCAGTCTCTCACCACCCTCATGATGCAGAACTTCTTCCTTAGCTCCACTCTAACCCTGCTCTGCCTCAGCTCTAAACCATTCCCCCTTGGCCTGTCTCCAGACACCCTCAGGAAAAGTCCTCTGCAGCCTTCCTGCAGGTACTGGCAGGCAGTTCTTAGGTCCCCCTAGTCTGGCAGCTCCTACCCACCAGACCTATGTCCAAAGAGCAGTTGTCTGCACTGTATCCCACCACAGTGCCTTCCGTGCCTGCAGAAATCCACCTGGACACTGGCATGGTGCTAGCAGGCAGGCTGGCATCTGCAGCTAGGTCAGGATGGGAGGGCAGGTGATGGTTGCTCTGGTGGACCTCAGTGGTTTGTGAGAGCCCTTTCTATGTTTGTGCTAATCAGAGCCTGCCTGCCTTCAGGGCAAGGAGGTGCTCGTGTGAGGCTGAGGGGGAGGAAGATGTAGGGAAGGCTGAGAGCCTCTGCAGTGAGGAACAGGCAGAATGCAAACAGGTGGCTTCTGAAGAGGGACAGGCAACCCCAGTAGCCCCCTGTGTGGCTACTGCCAGCCATAGCAGAAGGCACCAGCCAAGAGATCTGCTCCACCTTGAGCCTTCGGACTTCGTGCCGCAGGTCCAGCATCTCCAGCTGCAGCTGCTCCAGCTCCTCGCTGCTGTTACAGCTGAGGGAGTCGAAGGTCTGCAAGGCAGAGGGACAGATAGCATCAGGCACCACTTGGACATGCAGATGTGTGGCAGATGTTGCCTTCCACACCCAGGAGAAGTAGGAATCAAAGTCAATGAGTGCTTGGACTCTGAGTTCTTGTGCCACAGATCTAAAGGGACATTTAAACTACAAGAAGGACATTGAGGAGCTGGAACAGGGCCAGAGAAGGGCAACAGAGCTGGGGAAGGGTCTGGAGGACAGGGCTGGGGAGGAGCAGCTGAGGGAGCTGGAGGTGTTGAGCCTGGAGGAGAGGAGGCTGAAAGGAGACCTCCCTGTGAAAGGGGGTTGGAGCCAGGTGGGGTTTGGTCTCTTCTTCCAAGGAACAAGACAAGGGCAAGAGATAAAGGGACTCAAGCTGCATCAGAGAAGGTATAGGATGGGTATGAGGAACAATTTCTTTGCTGCCAGAGTGGTCAGGGACTGGCACAGGCTGCCCAGGGAGGTGGTGGAGTCCCCATCCCTGGGGGTGTTCCAGAAAGGTGTGGCCATGGCACTTGGCAACAGGCTTTGGTGGCCATGGTGGTGCTGGGTTGCTGGTTGGAATTGATCTTAAAGGGCTTTTCCAACCTTAATGGTTTTAGGATTTTAAATAATTCAGCTGCAGAGGTGGCTTCACTCCACAGGTCTCACTCCCTGCCCCCTGACATCACTGCTAAAGTAAACTTCCTTTTTATGAACGAGGCCAATTAGTTGGAATTGATTAATTGTGTCCAATTTTCCTTCTGTGTCACTGCTAGGCTGCTTCCTTCTTCCCACCACCCCCTGGAGGTTCTCTCCTTATTGGAAATGAGAGGTTTGAGGCCTTCTATAGAACTTTCTGTAAGCAAATCATGGAACAGAGCCACAGAGCTTCTGAGGTTGGCAGAGCCCTTGGAGCTCCTCCAGTCCAACCTCTCACCCAGAGCTCACAGCCCCAGCACTGCTGCTCAGCCACTGCCACTGCACCACCTCCCTCAGCACCACAGCCAGGTGGCTTTAAACACCTCCAGGGGTAGGGACTGCACCACCTCCCTGGGCAGCCTGGGCCAGTGCCTGAGAACCCCTGATGGGAAGAAATTGTTCCTCATAGCCAACCTGAACCTGCCCTGGGGCAGCCTGAGGCTGTTTACTCTTCTGTCACTTGTTGCATGTGAGAAGAGCCCAACCCCCACCTGGCTGCTGCCTCCTCTCAGGGAGCTGCAGAGAGCAATGAGCTCTGCCCTCAGCCTCCTCTTCTCCAGCCTCATCACCTCCAGCTCCCTCAGCTGCTCCTCCCCAGCCCTCTTCTCCAGACCCTTCCCCAGCTCTGTTGCCCTTCTCTGGCCCCGCTCCAGCCCCTCAATGTCCCTCTTGTAGTTCAAATGTCCCTTCTGATCTGTGGCAGAGTCCAAGCACTCACTGACTCAATGTCCTTCTGGGAGTGAGGAGCCCAAAACTAAACTCAGGACTCAAGCTATGGCCTCCCCAGTGCCCAGTACAGAGGTGCAATCCCTTCTCTGCTCCTGCTGCCCACATCATTGCTGATCCAGGCCCGGCTGCTGGTGCCCTTCTTGCCCATCTGGGCACCCCCTGGCTCATCTTCAGCTGCTGTCACCCAGCACCCTCAGGTCCTGTTCTGCTGGGCGCTTTCCAGCCACTCTGCCCTCAGCCTGGAGCCTTCCTGGGGTTGTGGTGCCCCAAGGGCAGGACCCAGCACTTGGCCTTGCTGAACCTCATCCCACTGGCCTCAGCCCATGGTTCCACCCTGCAGAGCCCTCTGCAGAGCCTCCCTACCCTGCAGCAGATCAACACTGCCACCCAGTTTGGCGTCATCTGCGAAGTGACTGAGGGTGCCCTCAGGTGAGATGTTTGAAGCCTTCTCTAGAAAGTGCTGCAAAGGAAACAGCCAATGCCTGGTCTTGCCTTCTCTTTAGGACTCTAGAAGAGCCAGGAAATGATCCCTTAGCTTTCTCCCTCTCAGAATTCCCTGGATTTGCTGTAGAGGGTCATGGGTGCAGAGGAGAAGAGCCTGGACTGACCGGGGAGTGGAAGGCAGAGGTGTCCAGCAGGCTGGCCACTTCGTGCTGCGTGAAGAGCATGGAGCTGGAGTCCAGACCAGCCTCATCCAGCTCCTCCTGCATCAGATCCCTGAGAGCTTGGAGAAGATCTGCAAGAAAGCAGCAGCCGTGAAGGGGCTGGAAGGGGCAGCTGCTGTGTGTGGGAAGAAAATGCCACCTGCTGCCTGCCAGGCAGAGCAGCCTTGGAGCCTTCTCCAATGGTCCTGGGCTCTCTGCTGATCTCAGTGAGCTAAAGTGAAGTTGTTGAGCGTCTTTCCTCAACTCTTGTGTCTTCTCCAGTGAAAAAGTCAACCCCAGGTGTTTTCCCAGCAGAACTTTCACACTTGTGGTCCTCAGAGCTTTATAGCCTGCAGCCCAGCCCGGGGGGCTCTGACAAAAGACCCTCACCTGCCATCACCCCTTCAACAAAAGCCAACTCCAGGGCCTCGGTGCTTAGAGAAGGTCCCAAAAGGCCAGGCCCTGGAGGCCAGACTTGGTTTGCTTTGGGATACAGAGGGAAGCACACCATGAGGGGGCTGGGTGGGACAGACAGGAGCTGGTGCAGCACAGGGGAGGTGGCACTGGGATGCCAACCCTCCAGTCCTCAGCCCAAGCCTTTATACCAGGAGTGGCACCTCCACTGCAAGCACCTTCTCCCAGTGTCCCCAAGCATCCTGATTTCTGTCCCCACCAACTGCAAAACCAAATGTTTCTCCTGAGAGAACAGCAAGGTTCTGTGCCCCACCCTGCCAAGAGGGAGCATGGCTTTGTATGCTGCTGCTGGGGACACTGCTGCTGGTGGCACCACGAGGGACCATTGGTAGTGCCTATGGCAGGGGGTTGGAACTAGATGGTCCTTGAGGTCCCTTCCAACCTTACCATTCTGTGATTCTGTGATGGGGATGTTGCTGCTGGTGGGTACATTGCTGCTGGTGGCACCATGAGGGACCATTGGTAGTGCCTATGGCAGGGGGTTGGAACTAGATGGTCCTTGAGGTCCCTTCCAACCTTACCATTCTGTGATTCTGTGATGGGGATGTTGCTGCTGGTGGGTACATTGCTGCTGGTGGCACCATGAGGGACCATTGGTAGTGCCTATGGCAGGGGGTTGGAACTAGATGGTCCTTGAGGTCCCTTCCAACCTTACCATTCTGTGATTCTGTGATGGGGATGTTGCTGCTGGTGGGTACATTGCTGCTGGTGGCACCATGAGGGACCATTGGTAGTGCCTATGGCAGGGGGTTGGAACTAGATGGTCCTTGAGGTCCCTTCCAACCTTACCATTCTGTGATTCTGTGATGGGGATGTTGCTGCTGGTGGGTACATTGCTGCTGGTGGCACCATGAGGGACCATTGGTAGTGCCTATGGCAGGGGGTTGGAACTAGATGGTCCTTGAGGTCCCTTCCAACCTTACCATTCTGTGATTCTGTGATGGGGATGTTGCTGCTGGTGGGCACATTGCTACTGGTGGGGACATTGCCACTGGTGAGGACATTGCCAGTGGTGGGGATGCTGCTGAGGGCTTTGGATTTTCTTGAGAAGCCTTTTGGGCAGCAGATTGGCTGCAGCAGGTCCCAGAAGGGCTTTGCTTTGCTGCTGGGCAGCTCTTGCTTGCCCAGCTGGGGGGGAGGGGCAGAGAGCCCTCACCCCAACTCAGCATTGCCACTGCAGGGATGCTTCTCCCAGCCACCTTCTGACGTCTTGGGCACTTTCCTCAGCTGCTCAGAGGCTCTGCCCCAATCCTCCAGCAGCTCTGCCCTGCTCCCTTTCAGCAGATGCCTCTCTGCTTTCTCAGCCTCCAGAAAAGCCCTCCCCAACCCCAATCAAGCCTGCCCCCCAGACACAGGGGTGCTGCTTACCCCCATAGGCCACTGTCCCCTGTGAGTCTGTGGTCAGGCTCTGCCGGAGCTGCCTCTTCTTCTCCTCAGTCACATCCAGGCCAAGGTACTGCAGAACCTGGAGCAGAAAGAGTGAGCCTGGCAGAAGAGAGGTACTGGAAAAGCAGCTCTGGGAAGTGTGTGCTGAGCTGCTGCAAGTCACCCTCCAGGCAGCAGCTCCCTAAGGAGCAGCCTTGGGCTGAATTTCCAATCCCTCCTTCCCTGCATGCTTACAGAGATCACAGAGATCATGGACTGGAGTGGGTTGGAAGGGACCACTCAAAGTCATCCAGTCCTACCCCCTGCACTCAGCAGGGACATCCCCCCCCAGAGCAGGCTGCTCACAGCCCCACACAACCTGACCTGCAGTGGTGCCAGCCATGGGGCAGCTCCCACCTCTCTGGGCAGCCTGGGCCAGGCTCTCCCCCCCCTCACTCTCAAACCTTTCTCCCTTCTCTCCACTCTCAATCTCCCTCTTGCAGTTGAAACCACCCCCTGCACCCCGGGCTGCCACAACAGGCAGTCTGTCCCCAGCTTTCTTCTGGCCCTTTGAAGCACTGCAGGGCTACCAGGAGGTCTCCCTGGAGCCTTCTCTTCTCCAGGCTGAACACCCCCAACTCTCCCAGCCTGCTCCTGAAACCAGGAGGTGTTAGGATATTATGGCTTAGTGTGCTTGGGGTTAGAGTGCTAAGTTTAGGGGGTTAGTGGGTAGGAGGTTGGGGGTTAGGGCTAGAGGGTTAGGGGCTTAAGGGTTAGGGTGTTTGGGTTAGGAGCACACTCCGGCCAGCCTGTCAGCAGGTTTGCAGCTGTGACAAGCCATCAGGAGCTGATCTAAAGCTGCTGAAGCTGTAGCCAGGCCCAGCTGCCAAGAGCTCAGCCCAGGAACTGTGCTGGGATCTGAGAAGATAAAAGCTCTTCAGGGAGCATTTCCTGTGGCGGCAGCAGACGCTCAGGCGCTTTGCTGCTCCGCAGCACCTCCTGCTCCCTCATTACGCCTGATGCCCTCCCTGTCTCCTCCTGATAGCGATCGGTTCGCCCGCAGGCAGCACACAGGAGCAGCCAGACCTGTGCAAACCCCACCTGGCTGCTGCCAGCAGCAAGGGAAAGCTTTTAGAAGGCAAAGTCAAGCTCAGCAGGCTCTGGGAAAGAGCCCAAGGTAGACACTTTCCTGTCCCTCACTGCCACCCCCTGCTCCTGCTCACCCACGGGCAGTGCCTCCTGCGCGGTGCCCTGCCAAGGGGGTGAGGAGGAGTTAATCCTTCACCAGCCAGCCCAGGGGACCTGTCTGCTCTCACAGGCTCTTTGGGAGGCCCTTTTGCACCTCCTGCTCCTCTTCCCACCAGCCCTGCACCAGGCAGTGATGCAAGCTCCTGGGCTTTGGGATGCCCAGATCCTCACTCTGCAGATGTTGGCATCTCATGTGGGCACCCCAAAGCCATCTCAGATGTGTGCTGGTCAGTGTGCATCTCCTGACCCTGGCACTGCTGCAGGAGCCTGCTCATAGCACTGCCTGCTGAGCCTGGAGAAGAGCAGCCCCAGAGGGCAGCTGAGCAATGCTCAGCAAGAGCTAAAGGAGCTGCGGGGTGCAAGAGGCTGGGGCCAGACTCTTGTCAGTGGTGCCCAGGGACAGCACAAGGGGCACAAAGTGGCACCCAGGAGGTTGCATCTGAGCAGGAGGAGAAAGTTGTTTGTTGTGAGGGTGCTGGAGGCCTGGAGCAGGCTGCCCAGAGAAGCTGTGGAGTGTCCTTGTGTGGAGAGCTTCCAAGGCCAACTGGGCACTGTGCTGCTGGGCAAGCTGCTGTGGGTGCCCTGCTTGAGCAGGGGCTTGGACTGGATGATCTCCAGAGGTCCCTTCCAACCCCACCCTGCTGGCACTCTGGGATTTTAAAAGTGAAAGCCAAGGGTCCCCACTCCAACCCCAGAGCTGCTGGCACAGCCGTGAGGAGCAGAGTTGGCTGCCGAGATGCCAACCCCGTCCTGCGTGAGGAGAGTCCCTCGGGCTGGGAAGTCCTCTCCTGTGCGCGGCAGTGTCTGGGCAGGGCAGCAGCGATGCCAGGGGGTGGCAGCAGACGTTCGGTGCAGCCTCTCCTCCCTGCGCCCCCTGCCCGGCCCCAGCCGCTGCGTCCCCACACACTCCTCAGTGCCAACAGTACCCAGCAGAGGATCTGCACCCCGCGAGCAACCAAGGGCCATGGCACTCCAGGGGCACTCTGCCCTTGGCTGAGGTCTCATTGCCTCGTGTGGCCTCTGCAGCTCCAGAGGTGATCTCCAGCTCCAGTGATGCTCGCAGGTCAAACTTCCTCCCAGCACCACCCCTGTGTGCTGGGTTGTGTCTGCAAGATCTCCTCTGCTGCCAGCCCCATCGGGGGTGGGGGAAGTGACTTTGATGCACAACATCGCAGAGTGCCAGCCTGGGGGGGGGCAGGAAGGGACCTCTGGAGATCATCCACTCCAACCCCCTGCCAAAGCAGGGCACCCACAGCAGCTTGCCCAGCAGCACAGTGGCCAGGGGGGGTTGGAAGCTCTCCAGCCTCATGAGAAGCTGTGCAGCAATCCCTGCCCTTTGGTGGTGCCCATGGGATGTACTTTCCCTGGAATGCTGAAAGGAGCAGCAGTTCTGGCTGGGTCCTTGGTGAGATCTCTCCTATTGCAGTCTTCCCTCACCCACACCAAGCTGCCTGAGGACACCCCAGCAGCAGCACTGGGAAGTTTGGAGGGCAGCTGCCTGCACCCACAGCCCTGAGTCAAACACAGGATGTCCAAGAGAGGTGCAGGTGCCAGGAGCAGACCTCCAGAGCTCCCTGGAGCATTGGGAAATATCCAAGATAAGCCAAAGTGTGTTTAAATGCCCCTTCAGACACAAGTGGGATGTTTCACTGCACCCTCTCCTTTTTTTTCACCTTTAGAGGCTGGACCCAACCTGCAGCAAACTCAGCTGAAGAGCTGAGAGCCCCTTTTCCCTTTCCCAGGCTTGCTGGTGGGCACAGTTTGGTGGCTGAGTCTTGCACCTCTGTCTCAAGCCCCTGATCACTCAGCTGCAGCAGGGCAGTGCTGTGATGCTGAGAAGGAACTCTGTGTGCTGAGCACCATGGCTGGCTCTGCACTCCACACTCCCAACACAGCCTGGGCAACATCCTGGAGAGGTGAAGGGGATGGAGGCTGGAGCAGGCTGCTTGGTGGAGGGTAGTGAATGGCCACATGCAGGTACTGCCCAAGGGCTGGAGCTTTATTCAGTGCAAAGAGGCAGGCTGCAGACAGACTGCATCTGTTCAGGATTGCATTTGTTAATCCCTCCCACAACCAGGCAGTGTGGTGCACCCCATGCTGCTGCTCCTCACAGGCTTGGGTGTGACATTGCTTCAGGAATTAAACTGAGAGCCTGGAGCTGAGAGCCTGCAGAAGAGCAGCCCCAGAGGGCATCTGAGCAATGCTCAGCAAGAGCTAAAGGAGCTGTGGGGGGCAAGAGGCTGGGGCCAGACAGGACAAGGGACACTAAGTGGGACAAAGTAGCACAAAGTGGCACCCAGGAGGTTCCATCTGAGCAGAAAGAGAAAGTTGTTTGTTGTGAGGGTGCTGGAGGCCTGGAGCAGGCTGCCCAGAGAGGCTGTGGAGTGTCCTTGTGTGGAGAGCTTCCAAGGCCACTGTGCTGCTGGGCAAGCTGCTGTGGGTGCCCTGCTTGAGCAGGGGCTTGGACTGGATGATCTCCAGAGGTCCCTTCCAACCCCTGCCCTGGTTCTGTTCCTCAGGCAGGATGGGTCTGAGGCAGGTGGCAAACAGATCCTGCCTAGATAAGCAGCTTGTGGTCTGCTCTGTGGCTCGGAAAGGTCTCAAGCAGTTCTTTCACAGAGCAACACAAGGAGACCATTCATGGGAGCTTTGTTCTGCTTGCAAGGAGATTTCAGGCCTGTGGACTATTTTCTACATTGCCTGTCTTGGGAGAGGAGTGAGAAGTGACCTTGCTCTGAGAAGGGGGACTCCTTCCACTCACCAGTTCCAGTTTGCCATCCTTGAGGCGGATGTGGGGATCCAGTGCTACTTTTGGTTTGGGGCCTGAAGCTGCTCTGTGGTTAGATGCTGAAGTTGGTGCTGCAAAAACAAGCATGAAGGTTAAAAGGGGAGCACTTGGCTAGAAGAAAGAGGTGACTGCAAAGCACAATCCAGAAGTCTCCTGGCATGGAATAAAATCTATGCGCAGCAGGCCCAAAAATCAAAGGCCCAGAGTTACTCATTCTGGTCCCAGAAGACTGAACTAGGCTGAAATATCTGATACTGGGCTAAAGCTGGCCTGAAGCTGGGCTAAAGTTGCCATGGAACTGTGCTTCTGCAGGGTTTAGAACAGGACATAGTACCCAAGGACTGCAAGAATGGACTTGGGAAATTTCCAGTCCCAGGTTTTTGTGTAGTCTTGGGGTCTGGAGTTACCTGTGGAGAAAATCAAAGAACCTCTGCCTGGCTCTTTTCTCACTGACTGAGCAAAATTGAAACTCAACCTTCTACAAGCTGCAGCCTTGGCTTGGACAGTATCCATGGAAAAAGGGAACTGATGGATTAAAAGCTATGTGGGAAAGCACCAGGACAAAGCACCAGGACAAGAGTTTTTCTCTTCCCAAGGCTGCAAAAAATTTTGAACCCCTTTCCCTCAGCTGGGCAGACAGAGGCCTTTGGGTAAGCAGCTTTGCTGCTAGAAAGCTGCCATGAGAGAAGAAGGGGCAGCTGCTGGCAGCTGGCGTTGGGCTTCAGGCTCCAAGGAGACCTTCTGGTGGCCTTGCAGCACTTCAAGGGGCCAGAAGAGAGCTGGGGACAGACTTGTGGGCAGAGCCTGTTGTGGCAGGACAAGAGAGGATGGTTTGAACTCAAAGAGAGTGGAGAGAAGGGAGAAATGTTTGGCACTGAGGGTGGGGAGAGCCTGGCCCAGGCTGCCCAGAGAGGTGGGAGCTGCCCCGTGGCTGGCACCACTGCAGGTCAGGTTGTGTGGGGCTGTGAGCAGCCTGCTCTGGGTGCAGTGTCCCTGCTGGACTGAAGAGCTTTGAAGGTCATTTCCAGTTAAAGCAGTCTGGGATTCCATGATTCTTCTCTAAACCTCTCGACTGTCGAGGCAGAGCCCTGGTGTGGGAGGAGGAGGAGCAGCAGAGGTGCTGATGAGGCTTTAATCCTCCTCGGGCAGGCGCTGATCCGCTCTGTGGGCACCAGCAGCAGCTGGGCAGCAGCCAAGAGGGCACTACATAAGCAACTGGGCTCGCTGCGGCTCCCACTGCCACTTGGCTCTGCAGGTTCAAGGGCAGAGCTGCTACGCTTCCAGGCGTGGCTAATCAGGATTAGCTCCACAGGGCTCTGCTGTGAGCCCTGCACACGCTGAGCTCCAGGGCAGCCACCAGGCAGCCGGCGAGAGGCAGCCCCCGGCCCGGGCTCCGAGCCTGGCTGCTGCTCTTGCAGAGCCACTTGTCTCTTCATGGGTGACAGCACCGCCACAAAGCCTCCTCAGCACTCCCCAGTGACAAGCCCTGTGTCACCAAACCCCCGGAGCTAGGCAGCAAGTGAGGAGGTCATTGCTGCGCTGCCTTCCTGAGCCAGGGCTTTGCTCCCTGCCACTGCCTGGCAGTGGTGCCCACCTCAGAGCCTACCTGAAACCAAAGCTGCGGGATGCTCAGGGCAGGGAGGAGAGCCCAAGGGCTGCCTCCATCCCAGGGTCTCTACAGTGCAGAACACAGGAGGTGAAGGCTGAAGCCTCCTGAGCTTGCCCGAGGTGAGACAGGCAGCCCTGGGAGCAGAGCGCTGACGCACGCCCAGCTCGGCACCATCTGCTCCCTGGCTCCCGCTAATGCCTGGGTAGGCTAAGCTCAGTTTACCTCCCAGCACTCACTTTTAGCCCTCCCGGTGGGAACCACGGCGCAGGGACCTGCAAGTGGCGCCAGTGCCTCAGCAGCATGTGGGACTTGTGGCCACAAGGGTAACAGACAGCACTTGCCAGGCACTTGCTAGGAAAATCCCAACTTTTCCTTGGGGCAGGAGTAGCCTTCATAGCCTAGGGATGGGGGGGCAGGAGGGGGGCAGCTGCTGGAGCTCACCTCCCTGGACAATGCATCTTGGGGGTCACTGTGGTCCTGCTGGAGCTCACTTCCTTGGACACTGCATCTTGGGGGTCACTGTGGTCCTGCTGGAGCTCACCTCCCTGGATACTGCATCTTGAGGTCACTGAGGTTTCTTGCCACCCCTAAGGGACCTATGAAGCTGGAGGGTGGTTTGAGCTCACCCCTCATCACTACCATCGTATCAGGTGAGCAGAGAAGATCTCTGTACGAAAGGTAGGAGCTCAGAGAAGACTCAGAGCATAGAGAGGAAGCACAGCATGAAGTGAAGCTTGGCTGTGGAGAATCTGACAGTCACACCTAGAAGCTGTTTCCCAGCGTGGCCAATTGAGGGCATCCTTGCTGCTTGTGGAGCACTGAGGGCTGCTGTGCACACCACAGCCGTCACTGAAGGACCTTTTTTCATGCTGTCCCTCTGAGGACCACCTGTGCCCATCAGAAGGGAAAGCTGCCTGCAGTGGGACCTGCTGCCTGTGCCCCTGATGTTAGTGTCAGAGGTGGGCAAAGGGAGCCACGGCCTGAGAATAGGAGGAGTTGTCTCCTGCGAGGACCCCTGAACACCTTAGTAAAGAGGTTTGCTGCTAGGGGCAAGCATGGACATCATCACTACTCACTGAGTAAGCCAAGGTTGCTGTTGTCCAGGGACTGCTAACTCTGTCCTGGGCTCATGCAGAGCAGAGGGGCCAGAGCTGGAGAGAGGATTCTGCTCCTCTCTGCCCTGCTGAGACCACACTTGCAGCACTGCCTCCAGTTCTGGGGAACACAGCACAAGGAGGAGATGGAACTGCTGGAGAGGGTCCAGAGGAGGACATGGAGATGAACAGAGGCTGGAGAAGCTCTGCTGTAGGGATAGGCTGGAAGAGTTGGGACTGTTCAGCCTGGAGAAGAGAAGGCTCCAGAAGACCTTAAAGCAGCCTTCCAGTAGCTGAAGGGGCTNAAACTAGTCTGTATGATCCCCTTTCTCCTGGCAGGCTGAGTTTCATCTTCCCTTTAGCTTCAACTACAGCAGCACTGACACCAATCCAAACTGACCTCAGCACTCTCAGCAGCCAGGAGCCAAAGCTGCCTTTGCCAGCCACAGTTGAGCAGGACTCTTACCTGAGACAGTCAGCTCTGGTGGGCAGATGTCTGGTGACAAAGAAGGCACAGGGAAATTATTTTCACGGGGGGTCTGCAAAAACAAAACCAAGACACAGCATCACAGGCAGTGCCCAAGGAGAACCTGGGGTGGAGAGAAAGGGCAGAAAGAGGAGGTGCTGAGTGCACCCTCAACAAGTCTGCAGATGGCACCAAGCTGTGTGGCACAGTCACTTGCTAGCGGGCAGGCATCCGTCCAGAGGGAGCTGGACAGGCTGCAGAGCTGTGCCCAGGCCAACCTCATGACGTTCAACAAGGCCAAGTGCAAGGTCCTGCACCTGGGTAGGCACAATCCCAAGCACAGCTCCAGGCTGGGTGGGGAATGGCTGAGAGCAGCCCTGAGGAACAGGCCCTGGGGGTCTGGGGTGATGAAAAGCTCAAGATGAGGCTGCAGTGTGAGTGCAGCCCAGACAGCAACTGTGTGCTGGGCTGCAGCAAGAGCAGTGTGGGCAGCAGGGCAAGGGAGGGGATTCTGCCCCTTTGCTCTGCTCTCCTCAGACCCCACCTGCAGTCCTGTGTGCAGTTCTGGAGCCCCCAGCACAGGAAGGACATGGAAGGAGCCATGGACTGTTGGAGCCAGTGCAGAGGAGGCCACCAAGATGCTGAGAGGGCTGCAGCAGCTCTGCTGTGAGGACAGGCTGAGAGAGTTGGGGCTCGGCAGCCGGGAGAGGAGAAGGCTTCCAGGCGAGCTTGGAGTGGCCTTGCAGGATCTGACGGGGGCTCCAGGAAGGCTGGGGAGGGACTATTGACAAGGTCTGGGAATGCCAGGATGAGGAGGAAGGGGTTTGAACTGGCAGAGGGGAGACTGAAACTGGATGTTAGGAGGAAGTTCTTTAGAGTGAGGGTGGTGAGACACTGGCACAGGTTGCCCAGGGAGGTACTTGTGGATCACAGAATCCAAAATGTGATCTTTGATCACATTCTGTGATTCTGTGCTCCACAACCTCCCTGGAGGTGTTGAAGGCCAGGTTGGATGAGGCCTTGAGTGACCTGTACTGGTGGGAGGTGTCCCTGCCTATGGCAGGGGGTTGGAGCTGAATGGGCTTTGAGGTCCCTTCCAACCTAAACCATTCTATGATTCTGTGAAGGGGGAGCAGCCCACCTGGCCCCTAAAGAGCAAAGGCACCAGGCAGAGATGGATCAAAAGAGGCTCTGGGAGCTCTTGGCACAGCCTCCTGAGCCATCTCAGGATCTCTGCTCACACAGGGAAACAGGAGCTGGGCATTGCCCTAGCTGTGGTTGAGAGTGAGGATGGATTCTACCTCACAGGGTTTCTCCGCAGAGGTTCTCCCTAAAGCCCTACATCCAACTATCCCTGAGGAGGAAATTCTTTGTTTCAGGGTGGTGGAAGTGGAGATGAGGAAGAAATTCTTTCCAGTAAGGGGTGGGAGACACTGGAGCAGGCTGCCCAGAGAGGTGGTGGAGTCTCCATCTCTGGAGACATTCAAAACCCACCTGGACGTGGTCCTGTGTGACCTTCTTGAGGCAGCCCTGCCTTGGCAAGGGAGGTTGGACTGAAGGATCTCCAGAGGTCCCTTCCAACTCCTACCATACTGTGATTCTGTGATCCAACCCACCAATGAGGTCTTGAGCCCAACCACAGCCAGATGAATTATTTACCCCAAACTCATCACTGTCACCATGGGCAGGAGAGGCTGCTGGGAGCAGTGTGGACCTGTCCCCTGTCTTCAGTGGCAGCTCTTGGCTGGGAAGCACACATCAGAGGGGACAGCAGAGCCACAGGGTGGGTGTGCTGAGCACCGCCGAGAGGCACTGCTGCCCTGGCTGGGGACCTGGATGCAGAGAGCACAGCACTGGTGCTGAGCACATCCAGACTGGTCACAGGGACACCTGAGCACACTCCCAGCCCTGCCAGCCCACACCTCACAGAGTCACAGAGCCTTAGAGGTTGGAAGGGACCTCCAGAGATCATCCAGTCCAAGCCCCCTGCCAAGCAGCATCCCCCAGGGCAGTCTGCACAGGAATGCATCCAGGTGGGTTTGAAAGCCTCCAGAGAAGGAGACTCCACAGCCTCTCTGGGCAGCCTGCTCCAGGCCTCTGCCACCCTCACTGTAAAGAAATTTCTCCTCATGTGGAGCTGAAACCTTCTCTGTTCCAGTTTGCAGCTGTTGCTCCTTGGCTTATTGCTGTGCACCACCCAGAAGAGCTTGGCCCCAGCCACTTGCCCCCCACCCCTCAGCTATTTGTACACATTGATCAGATCTCCTCTCAGCCTTCTCTTCTCCAGACTAAGCAGCCCCAGGGCTCTCAGGCTCTCTCCACAGGGGAGATGCTCAAGTCCCCCACTCATCCTCACCAGAAGCTTCATCCTTGAGCAGCAAAGTGAGGAAAGAAGCAGTTTCACTCCAGCCCTAGTGTCATGTGGGTGCACAGCAGCACCCAGGTACAGCTTCTGCTGAAGGATCTGCCTGTGGCTCAGGTGGACTTCCACAAGCACATCTCCAGTCTCCTGCAACCTCAGGCAATGTGTGTGTGATGTCCTGGCAAGTCAGAGGGGCTGGGAAGGAGGATGTCTTGTGGATGGTGTGTGTGTGTGAAGGCAACACCCAGCCAGCCTCTGCTGAGGCTGCAGTGTGCCCAGGTGGCAACGTGAGCCAGCAGTGTGCCCAGGTAGCCAAGAAGGCCAATGGCATCCTGGTCTGCATCAGGAACAGTGTGGCCAGCAGGGCCTGGACTCAGCAATGGTGAGGCCACACCTTGAGTCCTGTATCCAGTTCAGGGCTCCTCAATTCAAGAGAGATGTTGAGGTGCTGGAAGGTGTCCAGGGAAGGGCATCAAGGCTGGTGTGGGGCCTGGAGCACAGCTCTGTGAGGAGAGGCTGAGGGAGCTGGGGGTGTGCAGCCTGCAGAAGAGGAGGCTCAGGGCAGAGCTCATTGCTGTCTACAGCTACCTGAAGGGAGGTTGTGGCCAGGTGGGGGTTGGGTTCTGCTGCCAGGCAAGCAGTAACAAAAGGAGGGGACACAGTCTCAAGCTGTGCCAGGGCAGGTTTGGGGTGGATGTTAGGAAGAATTTCTTCGTGGAAAGAGTGATTGGCATTGGAAAGGGCTGCCCAGGGAGGTGGTGGAGTGCCCATCCCTGGAGGTGTTTAGAAAGAGGCTGCATGAGGCACTTGGTGGCAGGGTTTAGTTAGTTAGAAGGTGGTGGTTGATAGGTTGGACTCAAAGATGTTGAAGGTCTTTTCCAACCTGGTTCACTCTGTGAAGGCAGCTGGTGTGGAAGGGGCAGAAGACACTCCCCACACACACACTGCCCCACTCCAGCAGAGCCAAACCCCCAGACCCAACCTAAATCCCCCCAGGGGCACTGGTGTGGTTGACCCTGCCTCACCCCCAGCTCCAGCACTCGTCCTTGCAGACGCAGCTTGGAGCTAGGCTTGCCAGGAGGACTCAGCCTGGCTTAGCATTAGGGCAGGCAAGAAGAGGAGCAGGCTGCTGGGTGCTGTGGAGGGCTGGTCCTCCTCAGAGCTCTGCAGAAGAAAGAGCCTTTGGCTAGGAGCTGAGATCAAACTGACTGCTGAGATCCCTTCCAGCTCTGGGGCTGCTGCTCAATGAGATGCAGGTTGCTCTCCAGTGGGTTGGTTTGTTTTTCTTTTTTCTCAACTTGAGACTTCTGAAGCAGGTCTGGATACAGGCCCTGGAGAGGAAACTCCTCTCCTTACCTCCACTCATCCTTCATAGTCTCAAAAGCCAAGGCAGAAGAAATAATCTTTGCCACTGAAAACAACTGGCTGCAAGCCAGGGCTGCGTCCATCAGCCAGAAGGACTCTCCTGGGGGATCCCTCAGGGAGACTTCTCTGATCAAAGAAAGTTGGACAAGGGCTGGGAGTGCCAGGAAGGGAGGGGCAATGGCTTTGAGCTGGGAGAAGGGAGACTGAGAGTGGAGATGAGGAAGGGTGAGGGCGGGGAGAGACTGGCACAGGTTGCCCAGGGAGGTTGTGGATCGCAGAATCACAGAATGTGATCTATGTGATCTGTGTGATCTATGTGATCTATGTGATCTATGATCAGATTCTGTGATTCTGCGATCCACAACCTCCCTGGAGGTGTTTGAGGCCAGGTTGGATGAGGCCTTGAGCAACCTGTGCTGGTGGGAGGTGTCCCTGCCCATGGCAGGGGGTTGGCACTGGACGATCTTGGAGGTCCCTTCCAACCCAACCCCGCTCTAGGATCTCTGAGTCAGAAAATGAACCCACACCTGTTGGCTTAAGATATGAGCTTCAACCTACCTCTGGGGACCTCACATGGACCTTCAGCCTGCAGGAGCTCAGCCCATTGCCCACAGCCTTTGGGGGTGGTGATGTGCTGCTGTTATGGACCGACAGCCCAGGGTGGAACCGTCCCCTTCCGGGAAGAAAGGCCACTTCTGTGTTGCCCTCGTGCCTGCAGCAGACAGCAGGCACACAACAGCTTATTGGCAGAACCCCACAGCCCCAGACCTGCACAACTCCCATGCTGTGCTTCCTGTTCCAGGCCAATCCCACCTCAGACCTTGCAGCCTGCCCCTGCATCTCCATCAGCTTGTTTGAGCTTCAGTTCGGAGCCCTTGCAGCCTGCCCCTGGATCCCCACCAGCTTGCTTGAGCTTCAGTTGTGATGTAGAACTGGAGATCCATGAGGACCAGGACACTCAGACCTGCACAACTCCCATGCTGTGCTTCCTTCTCCAGGCCAATCCCACCCCTGCAGCCTGCCCCTGGATCCCCACCAGCTTATCTGAACTTCAGCTCTGATACAGAACTCAGCTGGGCAGTCCTAGTGGAGGTCCACAAGGACCAGGCCATTGAGAAGGTCTGGATTGCCCTTCAGGATGATCTGCTCATCCAAGGCATGCTCGGGTGACCACCTCTCAAGAGGTTCTTGAAGCATCACTTAAGGCTTCTAAACCTCATGCTTGTGGAGGCCAAGCAGGAGTATGGCAGGAGGACTTCCTGCCTGAGACTCCCCAGCACCATGGAGACAACAGCAGATGTGTTCTGTGCCCACCTGAGTTTGGCTTTTGCAATGATTTTTCTGGCCTCTTCATATGTGCTGCCCACCAAAGAATCCTTATTGATAGCAATCAGCTGGTCCCCAGGGCGCAGACGACCATCCTGGAGAGAGAGGGAGAAGGTCTCAGCACTGGGAAAAGGGAGGTCCCAAAACTGGGAAAAGGGAGGTCCCAGCACTGGGAAAAAGGAGGTCCCAGCACTGGGAAAAGGGAGGTCCCAGCACTGGGAAAAGGGAGGTCCCAGAACTGGGAAAAGGGAGGTCCCAGAACTGGGAAAAGGGAGGTCTCAGCACTGGGAAAAGGGAGGTCCCAGAACTGGGAAAAGGGAGGTCTCAGCACTGGGAAAAGGGAGGTCCCAGCACTGGGTCCCAGCACTGAGAAAAGGGAGGCTGCAGCACTGGGAAAAGGGAGGTCCCAGCACTGAGAAAAGGGAGGCTGCAGCACTGGGAAAAGGGAAGTCCCAGCACTGGGAAAAAGGAGGTCCCAGCACTGGGAAAAGGGAGGTTGCAGCACTGGGAAAAGGCAGGTCCCAGCACTGGGAAAAGGGAGGCTGCAGCACTGGGAAAAGGGAGGTCCCAAAACTGGGAAAAGGGAGGCTGCAGCACTGGGAAAAGGGAGGTCCCAGCACTGGGAAAAGGGAGGCTGCAGCACTGGGAAAAGGGAGGTCCCAGCACTGGGAAAAGGCAGGTCCCAGCCCTTCCCCCTCATCAGTCCCAGGCAGTGCATTTGTTCAGCTGCTTCAGCACAGCTGCAGCCTGGAGCAGAGGTGCCCGTTGGAGGTGCCCAGGGTGCCCACGCTGGCTTACCTTGTAACAGTCCCCATCTGGCATGAGCTCCTGGACATAAATCATGGGGCCATCAGGCCTGTTGGCTCCACCACTGATGGTCAGCCCTAAGCCAGAGGACTTTGCTATGGAAATGCTCTGGATTCCTGAGTCGATGGAGTAGCTGCGAGGGAGAGATGGCAGCAGGTGACTCCAGGGGACCTGCTGAGCTGCTCCCTGCTGCCTTTCCTTCCACCCATGAGCCTTCTGCCTTCTCCCAGATTTGCAAGGGCTGGCAGGGACAGGATGAGGGGCAATGGCTTTGAGCTGGGAGAGGGGAGACTGAGAGTGGAGAGGAGGGGAGTGAGGGTGGGGAGAGACTGGCACAGGCTGCCCAGGGAGGCTGTGGATCACAGAATCACAGAATGTGATCAAAGATTCTATGGTTCTGTGATCCACAAGCTCCCTGGAGGTGTTGAAGGCCAGGCTGGATGAGGCCTTGAGCAACCTGGGCTGGTGGGAGGTGTCCAGAAGCACCTCTTGGAGCCAGAAGCACACAAAGGCTCAAGGTGGTCGCTGTTTGACCCAGCTAAGCCTGATCGAGTATGAAGCAGCACTTAGCAGGCATCCAAGTGAAGCTCAGCAGACACAGCTGGGCAGGTCTGAAGCAAGGTTTGGGCTCAGAACCTTCCAAGAAGCCCTTAGGAATGACCACCCAATGGCACCTCTGCAGCTGACCACCCAAAGCCACCTCTGCAGCTGACCACCCAATGCCATCTCTGCAGCTGACCACCCAAAGCCCCCCCTGGAGCTGCCCACCCAAT
>WBNM01037144.1:703-15063 GCA_013399055.1 Ramphastos sulfuratus
GCTGAGAGCCCTGGGGCTGCTTAGTCTGCAGAGGAGAAGGCAGAGAGGGGATCTGAGCAATGTCTGTCAAGAGCTGAGGGCTGGGGGTCAGGAAGGAAGGCACAGGGACAGCCTCTGCTCACTTGTGCCCTGCCACAGGACAAGGGGCAAGGGATGGAAACTGCAGCACAGGAAGTTCCACCTCAAGATGAGGAAGAACTTGTTGAGTGTAAGGGTGAGAGAGGCCTGGCACAGGCTGCCCAGAGAGGTTGTGGAGTCTCCTTCTCTGGAGCCTTTCCAGTCCTGTCTGGATGTGTACCTGTGCGACTTGCACTAGATTCTATGGTGCTGTTCTGGCAGGGGGTTTGGACTGGGAGATCTCCAGAGGTGCCTTCCAGCCCCTAATATCCTGTGCTCCTGTAACAGTGCCCTTAGCAGTGGGCACCTTCTGTATCTGGTCTGTAAAGGCCACCCAGGGAAGTAAATGTACTTCTGTTTCTCAAATTTGTTCAAACGAACCTCAGCCCCATTTTGGTTTCATTTCTTTTTGACTGCTGCCAAGAGGAAAGTCACCTTTCCCATATTGCTACTGGTTTAGGCACACCAGAGACAGTTTTTCCTCTCACACTTTCCCTTATATTCTTAAAAAGTCCAAACAAATGACAAAGAAAAAAAAAATTTCTAAAAAAGCAGCCAACAATGTTATCTCCTGGCTCTATACCAAAGCCAAACAAACCAACCTTTCAACACCACATCTCTCCTCACAATGCCTTCTGATAGTCATCAGCCAATGAATAATGAGAAAAAAAACAGCTTCACTAAAAATAGCATCTCCAAATGGTGGGGAAGTCGACAGAAGCTGTCAGACCTCCAGGGCCAGACACTCACAGAGAAAAATACCTCTAGCTTTTTTTTTTTTTTGCAGTTACTACTCACTAAGTGGTGCTGCTTCTTGGCCTCTGGAAGAACTGGCTGCCAATTTTGCAACTGCTGTAAACATCTAATCAAGAGCTGCCTTTTTTTTTATTTTTCACTGCATCAGTGTTTGAGAAGTGGACACTGCAAACAAATACTTTAGTTCTGCCATCATTCAATATTTAGGTTATACTACTCCTACTGTAAATGAGCTGTCACTTGTAAGAGAGAAAAAAAATGTTACCAGCAGTTTTTCATGTTTAAATAACTAACTAATTAAATAAACAATCATGAAAATATAGGATCAGCCTGGAGAAGAGAAGGCTTTGAGGAGAACTTGTTGTGGCCTTCCAGTATCTGAAGGGGGCTACAGGAGGGCTGGGGAGGGACTATTGACAAGGTCTTGTAATAACAGCATGAGGACAAATGGATTCAAACTGGCAGAGGGGAGATTGAAACTGGATGTTAGGAAGAAGTTGTTTGCAGTGAGGGTGGTGAGACACTGGCACAGGTTGCCCAGGGAGGTGTTCAAGGCCAGGTTGGATGAGGCCTTGAGCAACCTGTTCTAGTGGGAGGTGTCCCTGCCTATGGCAGGGGGTTGGAACTGGCTGAGCTTTGAGGTCCCTTCCAACCTAACTCATTCTATGCAATGATATCTTCACATCAGATATTCCTCAGTTACAAGCTCTACAGTTCCTTCTTCCTCCCAACACAGCCAGCTTCGCGTCTGGGTAAATGACTTCACTAGAAGAAAGACCTAACAGCAGCTTATACTTGGAGGGGGCTACAAGAAGGCTGGAGAGAGACTGTGCACAAAGGCCTGCAGGGACAGAATGAGGGCAATGGCTTCAAACTAGAGCTGAGCAGATTGTTAGGAACAAGTTATGCATCATGAGGGTAGCAGAACACTGGAACAGGTTGCCTAGGGAGGTGGCTGTCCCCCCATCCCTGGAGATACTGAAGCTGAGTCTGGAGAGGGCTGTGGGCAACCTGATCTATTTGAGGCTGTCCCTGCTGGCTGCAGAGGGGGTTGGACTGGGTGACCTTTGGAGCGCCCTTCCAGCCCAGATCATTCTATGAAATATTATTTTAAAATATGGTAGATTCCTACTAGGCCTGAGAAGGTTGTCTAAGAAATAAGGACAATAGCAGACAAGATACAGATAGTTTTCTTCTGCCTCTTCTCCCCATGCCCTCCCTTCTTCCTAACCTGACTCAAGCAATGGCCTATCTTGCTTTAAGCTGCACAGCAGAGTAGACAAGGGAAGGAAGAGAAGACACAGAAGAGACACAGCCCTTTTTCCCAGTTTTCAGCACAAAGAAGTTAAACAGTGGTGGGGAAAGAGGCAACTGATACCTCTTTCCATCTTCAAGATAAACTGAGGAGCTCTCTAAAGGCAGATGTTGCTTGCAGGCAACTATGCAAACTCTGAAGCACTAAGCAGTTCCTAGCAAGCCACTTGAGCAGCTGGGAGCTGTAGAGCTGTCCATATTCCACTCGGTTCCCAAAGGGAAAGCTTCTGCTGCTTCAGGCCTCAGTGCAGAAAGGATGCAGACTCTGGCACTGGGAGCTCATTTGTCATCCTCAGTAAAGCACATCTCGTAAACAGAATTAAACAAAGCAAGAAGTGTTACTCTCTTCTGCGTCCTGCCTAACCTCATCCATTTCACCAGCACCGATAGCTCCTGTAGTATGCATTTTTCTTCTGCTCCAGAAGCAGGATCAGGGAGTAAATGTTGTGACCTCTGCCAGTCTCTCTCACCCTGTGCCAGGACGCTGAAGCAGTGGAGTGCATCTTCAGCTGTATTTTGTGCAACCCATCACGATGTGGCAGCAAAGCAAACCAGCAGAGCAGTGCCAACAACTGCCAGTTAGGGCTTAGGTAGCAGCTCTCGGTAGCTTGCAGGATGAAGCGTAAAGTTACCCACACAATTATCACTGGCCAGCAGTTGTTCTAATGTTCCTCTCCAAATCCACATGCCTGCTTGAAAGATCACTTCCCTAGTCCCCTACTGCAGTCACTGACACAAAACTTGGTTTTCCTGGAAATGGCTTAACAAAAATCATTCGTGCAAACACAAGGGTAAAAGGCTCAGCCAGACCCTACTCAAAGCTGCCATGCTCCAGGCCCATTTGAAGCATCATGTCCCTTTATTCTCATCACACTAACATGATTTTCACAGCTATTAATGACTTCAAAAATAGCTTGCTTCCAAATAGTAAGAAGGCCAAATTCCTCAGTAAGCAAACACTGTGCAAAACCAATCATAGAATGGTCTGGGTTGGAAGGGACCTCTAAAGGTCATCCAGTCTGATTCCCGGTGCAGCAAGCAGAGACATCCTCAACTAGAGCAAGCTGCCCACAGCCCTGTTGAATATCACTTTGAGTATCTCCAGGGATGGGGCCATGACCACCTCCCTGGGCAACCTGTTCATACATGCTCCACCTAGGTGGACAACTTGCTGGATGTCTACCTGGACTGGAAGGAAAGAAAGCAGGACAGAAGAAATAACTCCTCTGATAGCGATCTCATTACACAAGGACCACTACAGAATAAACTACCTGGAAGCCCTACAGCATAGTTACAAGACCTGAGCCATTCTAATGCTTGGCTTCTATTAAAAGATCTACCACTTCAACCCATCCTTGATTCCTGGTTGCAATTGTTTTTACTTTCAGACCTTCTTTCCTTCCCGCTGACTCCTCTTTCACAAGCACCATATCCCCTATCACACTCCCACCCCACATCAGTCTCCCAGTGCTGAATTCCTGATCTGTGTAAGGGCACCCTGCAGGGCTCAGGTAAGGAAGAGGACTCTGAAAAGCCACCCTGCTGAAGTCCAGGCAGATACAAGTAGATGTAACAAGTACTGCCTTCTCCCTAGAGGTGTTCACGGTCAGACTAAATGAGGCCTTGGGCAATCAAGTCTAGTTGAGAAGTGTCCCTGCCCCTTGCGGGGAGGTTGGAGTAGATAATCTCAGTTCCCTTCCAACCTGAGCCATTCTAAGAATCCACTGCAACTATGATGCTGCAACCAGAGTACAATACAATTGTACAATTTGGTTTATGAAAAACCCAATGTCTCTGTTGCCCCTGAACTGATAGCAACTTGTTACACCTTAGCTGACATGAAGAACTTCAGCTGAAGGGCACAAAACAAGCTGGATTTGCTTTACAGAAGGAACAAGTTATACAAACCCATTTAAACTGCATTCTGTAAGAAGCTGAAGGGCTTCATAAAAGTTTCCTCCAAGGACCCATCCAAGCTCTTAATTTGTTCATTGTTTAGAATTAGCTTTTCAGATAAACATCTTTAGAAACTAGTGCCTCTTCTATGCTTCATAAGCTGCACTTTGTTTGAATTTCAAGGAGTTTAAAGCAAGAAATCTGTCCTCAGCAGAGCAGCCAGAGTCATCCTTAGCATCTAGAGGACAAACTATAAAAACAAAACACAAGTGTCCTCCTTGCCCAAGCACACAATTCTGCTGCCTCATTACCATTTTGCTAAAACAATTTCATTAGCAGTCTTCGTATACAGGAAGGCATTTATGCTTCACCAGGAAAAGAAGGGCTGGGGAGAGGCAAATGGTACATGCTGTTCTAAGCATACCAGGAACACAGCACTGAATTCTTCCAGCTAACAGGCCAAAGCTGGATTGGCATACCAGAGCTAAGCACTTCTTTGATCCAAAGGGAAAAAAAACAACACACCAACCCACACCCACACAAATCCAACCACGAAACAGAAAAACAAAGACAAAAAAATCCGCCCAAAACAAAAAATCCACACAAGAAAAAAAACTGCAACAAAAAGAAAACACAAACCCACAAAAAAAAAAAACCCTCAACCACAAAACAAGAACACCACAACAACAAAACCAAGAAAACCAACACACCATTCTCTTAACTGCAAATAAGCAGCAGCAGTTCAGCACTGAGATACAACAGGTGGATTGGATAATCATATCCTAAAACCACCCTGCTCCCCATCTTTTCACTTTGTCCTGTTCTTGGGGGTGCTGACATTTATCATCAGGGCATCTCCTAACTGAGGCTACTTATTAGACCAATTCCCCTAAGCTACTCCATGTGACACCATATTTGATCCCTGCAATAAAGAAGCAGTCTAGGCTAATTTCCCCTTTGGAAACTTCTAGATGGGAAGCCTACTGCCAGCCAGACTGCAGGACAGCAGAGGTTCCTTAAAAAATTAAAAAAAAAAAAAAAAAAGCTGAAGCTACTTGTTTAGTATGGTTCACTGCCTACAGCACTTAATTGCTCATCAGTACCATGCTCAAATACCCTACACAGACAAAAGTCTCTGCTATTGCAATTCCTTGTCACAAGAACACAACTACCACCAAATCAGAAGGGCACCACCTACAACCCCAGTTCAAATTTCTATTAGTGAAGGGTAGCCAGCTCCTGAAAAAGAAACTGAATTACAGTTTTGCTTGAAAACCCCTGGTGTGTGGAAATAAGCTGCTTCTCAACCCCTTTTTGGCTCAGATATGTGCGGTATTCAACTCTGTGCAAGCATTTCTACAGCTCTTCAGTCCATTCTAGCCACACGAAATTATTTTGCAGAGCCAAAGTGTATTTTAACTTCACAGGTGGATAGGATAAGCCAAGTCTAAATGAACTGGCAAAGACTGAACCACTAGTTGAGACTAGCTAAAAATACTGCCATGATGCATAAACCTAAATAGAAACCTGCTCCCATCTCCTTGGGCAGTATCAATTCTGCAGTCCTGACAGGTGTAAAAAATAATTCATCTTTGTCACTAAACTATATGAAGATGCAAGAAGAGGAGGAAGAGAAGAGGTGCCACAGAGAAGGGGCAATTTTCACATAAACGCTTCAGCACTGCCTGAGTCCAGAGCCATCGCTTTCCTCATCCAGAGATTCCCAATGTTCCTGTAAATTCAATGCTCCAAAGTTGGCCCTGTATTTTACATGCAACATGCCGTAGCCATCCGAGGAATGCTTTGAAACTCAGCCCACACCGAAAGACAAGCCTTTCCTGAAAACGTGGTTTCAAAGCAGGAAACTAATTAGATAGCGCTCGGGTACAAAGATCACATTTGTTTTGACTTAGTTCCTCGGATCCTTCGAATGCCAGTTCAGAGCACACACACTCTGTAACACCGGTGAGAAACCGCCCTGTGACAAACTGCCCTCTTCACTTAAGTGCTCAGTATCGATGAGCCATCAGTTACAACTGCCCTCCTTTAAGCCTCTTTGTGCTGTAAATAGCAGGATGTGCAGAAACGGGCACCAGAAGATCCTCTAAGAATTGTTGAATAAATGTAACGTTAGTGAATTCCCCCACAAACACCCTCCCCACCCAGGTGCCTATCATTTGAAGTGCACAGACTCATCCCGGCACAGAAAACTGCTTGTCCCCCACCTCTGCACCCCGGTCTTGTGGGTGGGAGAAGAGATGGGAACTCCAGGGCACTTTGTTTTGTTTGTTGCATAAACAAATGCAGACAAAACAACCATTTCAGATTAACATATTCTTCCTAAAATAAATTGCCTTGGAACCTCCAGACAAAGATTTCTTAGCTTACCCACCAGCCCTCCATGCCACAGGGCAAGTTTGAGCCCCGGCATCTGTAATTCGTGGCTTTGTATACTTAAGGCTGCAAGCTGGCCACAGCCTAAAATACCCACATGCAGGCAAAGAGGCAAATGCACTTACCCGAGAGATAGACAGAGGCATGTTGAAATCCTTGCCCCCTTGAAGTCGGAAACCCCAAGGAGCTGGGCCGACCAAAGACACGCTGTAGTTGCTCATTGCGTCTAGCGTTCGAGGATCAAATCCAAATGCCTGCGGAAGAGGATGAGAGTTTTAATTTAAAAGACGAAAAAAGACACAAAGGGTACTGCCTACTACTCTTGAAAGCCTTCATTCTCCCTTTGTGTTCCCTTCCACGGCGTAAAAATCACCGCTCTGTCATTACTTGTTCTTTTATTTCCCGCACAGCTTAGGAAGGGAAATAACTGGGGAACTGGAAAGGCAGACTCCTAGGGCTGCAAGAACTTCTGGTGCTGAAATGTTTGACAACTACTTCTTGCTAACAAAGCACGCTGGAGGGTGGGTAGACAAACCCAAGACAAACAAACCGAAACAAGCCCACTAACCACAAGCCAACGATCACCACAGAGCAGCTTTTAAAAGTTAGCGTTCAGATGAGAGCGTTGAATAAACGCTATCCCTTAAATTCGAGCATGGCACATTCATTCCTAACAAAATTGCTATCATATGCAGCCCTGTCAGCAGCTCAAAACTTGTTGCTAAACACATTATGTCTTGACAATTTCAAAACTTTGAAGTTAGTTGGCAGACAATAAAAATCCCTGCGACTTTTTGTGGTTTTATTTCATGGCTTCATACTGGTAGAACAATGCTACAGACAAAACAGACATTAAAACTAACCCTCAAATGAAAGCTGTGAAATACCCACAGCCAGGACTCGGTGCTGTGGACGTAAAACCCAAGAATCTCCTTTCCCCATAAATGCGGGCAACAAATTACCTTTAAAAGGCAGTGAGAGGCACTTAATTACCGTTTAGCATCAAAGATAAGGGCATCAGTTTCACCTCAGATAAGTCAGGTTACAATGACATCTTAGGTAGTGGATGCCATCTATTTTTGTACGGGTGAAGGCAGGCAGGAGCACACTAGGGTGGACTGGTGTAAGACTACACCGAGGCACAGCCAGATTCCATACTCATATAGGGACATTTAAGGTGGACCTTCGCTCAAGCAGAATCAAGTGGGCTGCAAACCCCACCGAGCTCTGCAGAGCCTGGGTTTTTCGCAGGCAGGCCGTGGAATTTTACTGGAGATTTCTGCAAGCACAGCACAGCCTCACAGACTATCAGAGTTGTGCTGTTGCACTGTCCTTGTGGCTGCAGGGACACTGAGTGTCAGGCCCCAAAGGAGCTGTCAGTTAACATGTGTCTGGGCTCAGAACTTGGGAGTTCCACTACTGAGACTCCTTTCTGAAGCAAACAGCAAATTTTTCTCACGCTGGCAGCCACTCAGGTAACAAGAACAGGGCTGTCGGCACTGGGCAGAACAAGATAGATACTAGGAAGCAGAAGCCAGACCTGGGTAGTTCCTGACGCACCTCTGCCTGCTGGCATCCACCCACGAGCAGCTCTGATCCCAGGCACTAACACAATTCACTCTTAAAAATCTCCACAAACACCAAGCTACAGAGGGGGAAAACAAACACTGCTGAGCTTTGGTGTGGCTGAAGAGGAAGAAAAGAAACAAAAAACCCTCCACAAAGTTCGAGCTAGGACTCTTTAACGCCTATCACTAAAGCAAGGACCGTAAGCCAATTTAATCCCTCCGTGCACTGAATTCCTTATAAAACAGAAATTCAACTGGTCACGCATTTCTGCCCATGTAATACAAATTCTTATTTTCTTTTTCCTCCGAGTGAAATCCACCAAAGTGACGGGTCACTTTATAAATTGAAGAGACTGCAGAAAGGCAAACTGCACCTAGTGACAAGCACACGTGGAGTTCGTGGACACAGGTTTTAGGAACCAGCTGGAACTGAAGCACTTCGGTAGTTTGCTGGGTTTTGGGTTTTAACTGGGTAACAGCTAGTTGCAACAGCAGACCTAGAGAAAGATTAAATTATATTTGAAAGGATGCAGGTCTTTTTTCGTTTGTAGCAACGAGCAATGGAAGGGAAGTGATTCCAAGCCGAAATACCATGCCTAGCACACAGCATCGCCCATCTCCCCCATCCTACCCCACCGACTCCGCTAGGTCTGCTAGGCTTATAGACACATCAGGAATGAGAGGCAGATAATTTAACAAATTTCTTAAGATACTCTAGCATAACACCTAGGAGAAAAGTATTTCAGTCAGCCAACCTGGCTTCGCGTGAGGAGAAGCATCACGCGAACGAACCAGCTAGGGGTGACATTGTGCAAGCTTCATTTAGACGATCAAATGCTTGGTGGAACTGTTTCTGGAAGGGGGAATTTCCAATCCCTGGCAGACACGCTCACCTTCGCCGCTGCCCGCCAGAGCGCAAAGCCGCAGGAGACGGAGAGTAGGAGGGGTGGCTGTGCCGGGGGAAGGGGGAACAGCAGCACAAGCCTCGCACAAGCCCCTGTATCCCTCGGCACCCCCTTTGCCCAGCTCCTCCACCAAGACCTCCTAAGTGCCCCGGAACGAGGAACTCCATGGCTACCGCAGGCTGAGACCAGGCAGCCCCACAGAGCGCTGGGCCTGGGTCCTGAGGGAGCGCGACAGCCCTGAGTCCCAACGGCACCTCAGTGCTGTCCCACGGGTGCCACAGAGCCTGGGGAACCAAGCACCCCCGTGCCGCCCCACGGGCACCCCAGCACGCAGAGCCCAGGGCACGGAACCCTCCTGCAGCAGGACAACCACCCGGGGCACTCCGAGGCGCTGCCCCGCGGCCGGGAGCTGTTCGCCACGATCGCCGCTGCCGCCCCGGGCCCGGCGTGACCCACGGCCAGCAGCGCAGCACCGGCAGCCCCGGTCCGCCGCCCCTCGGCACACGGCGTTCCGCAAGCCCCGCTCAAAACTTTACATTAAAAAGGAAACGAACTCCAAGAAGCGCGGCGAAGCTCCCACAACTCTGTCCAACCTGCCGATCAGCCCCCTCCCCTCCCCTCCCCTGCTCCCTGGCCCTGACGCCGCGGCCGGGCCCGCCACTCACCCCGGCGGAACGGCGCGGTGCAGAGCGCACAGAGGCGAGAACAGCCACGGCTCGTCTGAGAGGCGGCGGCTCCGGTCCCCCGCTCTTGTTTTCACTTCCGTCTCCCTTCGCTCCTCCCCGGCCCGGCCCGGCCCTGCCCAGCCCGGCGGCGAGACGGGACTGCGGTGAGTAGCGGAGCAGGGCTGGGAAAGGCGCAAGAGCAACCGTTCCCGGGCGGCTCCGGATTATTTTAGGTTGCCTTTTTTTTTTTTTTTTAATAGGGACATGCACACTTCCCCTCCTGCCCCCCACCCCGTTGCTTCCCACACAGATAATTCAAGGCACACCTGCGCAGCGCAGGGGCTGGCGAGGAGGGGTTGCCGGGTCTTCGCGTGCCCCTGCCGCCCCTGAGCGGAGGATCTGCTATGCTGGGCGAGGGCTGAGGGAGGGCAGGGCATGCCAAGGGACTGACTGCGACCCCACACCTAGGTAGCCTCACCATACCTCAAGTACGGTGTCCTCAGTACAGCTGCAGGAGCTTCCTGCTGTAAAGCAGGAGACTTCACAGAAAGAGGGAGTTTGGTTTATTTCACGTGGAGTGACGCGAGGACTGGCAGGGATACAGTCCTAAAGCACATCAAAGTGGGGAACACCAGCGAGGCAGAAGACCTGCTGGAGCTAAAAGCGCTGGCACAAGGACAACGAATGGGTATAAAGTGGCTGTGAATAAATTCAGCTTAGCAATGAGAAGGAGTCCACCAGGGAGGTTCTTGGCACTGCAGCCTGCGTGGAGGAATGGGTGCAAGGAATCGGAGGAGTTCTAAGGTCGATCAGATGATGGGATGCGGTATACTGCCTGCGGGCAAAGCAATTACTTACCACAGAGACTCTCAGTGTGACAATCCACAGGCTGACCGACTCCGAAGCAGGACAGACTCAGCTAGAGAGAACTGGGCTCACAGCTGGGTGAGGCTGCAGGTTCCTGTCATACTTCACAAGCCTTAGAAGTCATTAGAGTAAAGATGGCAGTGAGAGAAACGTGCATCTAAGTAACGGCATCGTTAGCACTGCGATTCAAGGGATTTCAATCCTCTCTTCAGACACGGGTTTACTGTGCAGCAAAAACGCAGAAGAAAGCTTTACATTCTTATTTATCACCAGCCAGCACAACATGCAGCAGTGCTTATCATGGATGGCTCTGCCTCCCTCCTTCAGGAGGCAGGCACTGCACCTTGCTATGGTTGTCACCGAGTTCGGCCTTGCTGTGCCCATGCCCACAGAGGCTACCTTGCATGTGAGCTGGTAGCCTGGAGGTAATGCTGGTAGAGTAGGAGACCAAAGTCCCAGGTGCCTGGGTGTGCATGAAACCAGGGCCTATGTAGTCCCCCACACCCTGATTACGGGACTCTCAACAGGGGTATTCTAACATTGTCCCACTGACAACTCTCTTCTAAGTTCTTGTGACTAAGACAAAGGCATTTCAAACCACAACTCAAAAATAAAAGCATCTAAGCCCCACACCCAGGCAGCCTCAAACACTCTTCTGGAAGTCTTTACTCTTTCCCCATTAAGTATCTCTAATCAGGCAAAGCTGAAAATCCCCATTACACACAAACTCTCACTTGACTTTAATTCGTGGAGGCAAAAATTCCTCAACACAGTGATTTTTCTTTGTGTCACAAGGGCCTTAGGTCACTCCCATGCATTTTTAGAGTAGAAAAAGCTCCAGGACCCCACTCCCCACATGACTCATGACATCTCCAAGGTCAGTGTCCCTGTGCTGACAGCTTGGGTAGCCATCTGCTCTCAGCTCTCCAGCATGTAGAGCCTTTCCATGCTGCACGTAGCCTGCAGCCGTGGCTAGTCACAATCAGCACAAAATACTCTTTTCCATTTCACTTCTCCAAAAGCCTCCAGCCTCTCTCGTTGGAGAAGTAGGCTGGCCAAGCTACCCACACGTAAAACACCTCAAGACCACATTAATTCATTAGGACCAAAGGGGAACTTGCAGAGAGACTTCTGCTGGCAAGCACTGGAGCAAGTTTCACCCTTGGCAAGTCTGCAAGTGCTGTGCACTTTACCCACCTATTGCACCCGGGCCAGTGCCACTCCCAGTTCAAAGCTGGCAGCCATCATCGCTTTCTCACAGCATGACCGGTTTGTGAGGAAAGAATCACTGAACCTCAGAGGCTGCAAGGGACCTACAGAGATCATCCAGTCCAACCTCCCTGCCAAGGCAGGACCACCTAGGGTAGTCTACACAGGATCCTTACATCCTTACGCTTACCTCTGTTGTTCACACAATTCACCTACAATCTGTGGGACATCCTAAATAAGGACTATTTTATTAGTAAATATTACTTTGAAAAGAGAAGCACCAACAAAGAAACATTAAAGAAGGCTCAACATGCTAAAATAAAAAAATCACAGAATGTTAGAGGTTGGAGGAGACCTCCAGAGGTCATCCAGTCCAACCCCTCCTGCCAAAAGCAGGACCACCCAGGGTAGTGCACACAGGAACGCATCCAGGTGGGTTTGGAAAGTCTCTAGAGAAGGAATCTCCACAGCCTCCCTGGGCAGCCTGCTCCAGGGCTGTCACACTCATGTCGAGGTGAAACCTTCTAAGTTCCACTTTGTCTGATTTTGTTTATGAATCTGTTTTCCTTTGCCTCCAGAGATAGGCCACAGAAATTAGAAGGAGCCTCATTAGTTTGAGATTCTTCATTCTTGGTCACTTTTCAAATATTATACTCTGAGCAAAAGCTTTTGATTCGAGCTGAGTGGTGAAACAAGAGATAGCAGATCGAGCAAGAAACCTCAGCGGCGGCCAGAACTGTGCTTCCTACCATCAGGTTTTAGACAGAGCCTGAGTTTTCCCTCTGAACAAGGAAGGAAGAAACCTGGAAATTAATTAAACGCAGTAGTCAGCTTGCCGCGCAGAGAGAGCTTCTCTCGAAATCACTCAGGCATTTAAGCCTCGTTTAAATGCTAATGAAATGCCTCAGGTGTCAAATAATGGGCACAGCAAAAGCTCCGACAGGAGACTATCACCTGCGGTCTTGGAGTACAAAAAAGCACCGGTAAGTGTTAAAAACAGTCCATAAATTATCAACAGATTAACGCCGCACGGTAAAACGATTCCCAATTAAGCAGCAGTTAGTTTTCAATTAGCATTCTGTGCGCTAAAGCATTGCGAGCTGTGCTTTTTGGTTTTTAACTGCGCTGCTGCTTTCGGTTTTGCTTTCCTTCGAGGGCTGAAGCTGAGTATTTTACACTCCACATGTAGCCGTGGAGTGTAGAAAAACGAAGGATAAAGTCACCCTCTCTCTAGAGGAGTTAACGTGAGCACCGCCTGCAGCCTAACGCCTTGTTTTCAGTTCCAGGGCAGCTCTGCAGGCAAACAACGAAATCAATGAGAGATTTTTTTCAAGTGTTTCTGAGAAGCAGGGGCCGCAGTCAACTTCTGACAGGGCAACCTCTTACCCTTTGGCCGTGGTGCAGACCAAACAGCCTCAGACTGGTGTGGTTTAAGAACTTTTCTGGTTGGTGTTTTGTGAATTGTTTTTCGTTGGTTTATTTAGTTTGGTTTGGTTGGTTGTTGTTGGGGGTTTGGGTTTGTTTGGTTTGTTGTCGGTTTTTGGTTGGGTTTTTTGTTTGGTTTGTTTGGGGTTTTTTTTGGGGGGGGCAGTGTTTTCAGGTTTTTGAGGGGTTTGGGGTTTTCTTGCAGGGGGGCAGGGAGGGGTTGTTTTTCCTGTCCCCGGTTTGGAAAGATACTCAGTGCTGATTACATATCCTCTCTCACACATCCTGTCCATCATAGCTACTCCAGTTAGCCAAAAGACTTCCCTACTTGGGAGGAGCCAATGATGGGGCACTGAGCAGCCAGCCAAGAGGTCAGAATCCATCCATCTGGGCAGCTACACACACACAATTCACTTCGAGTCAGTTTTGTCAGCCAAAAAAACCCTAAACAACCCTGTCAGGTTTACTCTTGATTGACACCTCTTAGAAACCCCTTCTTCTTCCAGCTGTGTCAGCCATCTTCACTTTTGTTAAGGGTTAACCCCTCCTGGGCAAGGTGGCCTGGAACCTGACTCCAGGTCCTCCTGACTCGCCCTGGGGGTGGTCTTGACCCCGATCCCAGGTGCAAAGGTTAGCCCACTCCCACTTGCCGTTTGGACCCCTATAAAAGCAAAGGACCTTCCTGTTTCTTTCTCTCTCTGCCCTGCTTTGTCTGAGAGCATCACCCTGTTCCAGCAACCACATGGTGGGCCAACCACCTCCTGAATCTACCTCCATCCCTTGCCATCAATCCGGTTTTATATATATTTTGTATCTGTTTTCACTTCCCTATATATTTTGTAGCTCCCCTTACCTTAGATACTCTTTATTTATTGTTAAAGTTTTCCTTTTCACTTCCAAATCAGAGCAAGTCTATTCTTTGGGTGTTTCCTACCCCTTTCCACACTCTCTATATCTAATACTTTCCTTTCCAAAACAGGGAGAGGGGGAGGCATCCTATATATATTATTGCTCTGTTAGGCTTTGGGTCTCCGGGAAGCTTAAACCAGGACAATACATAATTGGTGCCCAATGTGGGACGTGAAGCCACTGCCCTGAGATTAAGAGTCTGATGGCCCTCATCAACTTTTCACCAACCCATCTTTCCACCAGCCATGTTTTCTCACACCACTGCTTCTGTAGCTGTTGTCCTCTCTGCCTGCAGTTCCTGCACCATCTCACTGGTCAGGCCACAGGAAGGACAT
>WBNM01037146.1:0-18796 GCA_013399055.1 Ramphastos sulfuratus
CAGGGAGGTGGTTGAGGCCATATCCCTGGTGTTATTTAACATGAGGCTTGGTCAGGGCTCTGGGCAACCTGATCTAGTCGAGGATGCCCCTCTGCATCTGGGGGTTCGACTAGATGGTCTTTGGAGGACCCTTCCAACCCAGGCCATTCTGTGATTCTATGATTTGCTTTCTATCATTCTTCAAGAACTTCCTCAAAGTGCCATAAACAATTGTCAGGAGTGGCCTCACAGTGACATCTGCCAGCTCCCACAGCACTTGTGAGTGTATCATCAGGGCCCATGGACTTACGTATGTCCAGCTTGCCTCTTTTCCCTGACTGGATCCTCTTCCAACATGGGTACATCTTTTTTGCTCCAGACTCTCTGGTCCCTCAGGCCTCTGAGAACTGAGATGCCTGAAGAACAGTGCTGTTGACAAAACTGAGGCAAAGAAGCCGTTCAATACTGGAAGCTTTCCCATGCCTGTGTCCAGATACACCACTTCATTCAGCAACAGACCCACATTTTCCCTTTCCCACCTATGTGCTTCCAGAAGCCTTCCTTGTCTTGGATGTCCAGGAACAGATTCAACTCCAGATGAGCTTTAGCTGTTTTAACTTCATCTCCAGATGCTTGGACACCTGTGCATTCCTTCTAGGCCTCCGGCCCTTGCTTACACCCTCTGGACGCTTCCTCTTTGTTTTTGAGTTTGGCTGGCAGTTCCTTCTTCATCCACATAGACCTCCTGGCATTTTTTCCTGATTCCTGTTCCCTGGGTTGGACTGCTCTTGGACAAGGATGAGATGACCTTTGAATACTAACTGGCTTTCTTGGGTCCCTCTTCAGCGCCACATCCCTGGGACAATTCCAAGCAGAAGTGACCAAAGGCTGCTTCTGAAGTCCAGTACTAAGGGCTTGTTTTTCATGTTCCTCCCTCCTCTCAGGATCCTGAACTCCACCATCTCATGATCACAGCAGCCAAGAACTTTGACCTTCACAGTCCCAGTAAGCCCTTTGTTGGCATGAGGTCCAGCAGACCAGTCTTCCTTAGCTGCTTTATCACTTGAGTCAGAAAATTCCCACTTCTGTGTTCCTGGAGTCTCCTGGATTATGTCCTGCCAGCAGGTATCAGGGTGGTTGAAGACCTCCATTATTGGGCATTATATTAAGTGCTCATCTTGACTTCTAATCAAACTATGGAACCTGACATATCTTTGCCTGTGGTTTTGGAAAAGTATGGCCCAAATCAAACCTTGCTTCCCTCAGTATGTCTGAGCATCAGTCAATAACAAGTGGAAATACAAAGATGTCTTCCCAGATGAAGCTGCTAAATCATAGGGCATGTTCTGGAGAGGACCAGCTGAGGAACTGGAGTTGCGTGGTCTGGAGAAGGCTAAGGGGAGACCTTCTTGCTCTCTACAGCTCCCTGAAAGGAGGTTGGAGTGAGGTAGGGGTTAGTATCTTCTCCCATGTAACAAGTGATAGTACAAGAGGAAATATCCTTGAGTTGCACCACAGGAGGTTTAGGTTGGCTTTTAGAAGAAACTTCTTCACTCAAAAGGTTCTCGGACACTGCAACAGGCTCCCCAAGGAGGTAGTTGAATGCTCAACCCTGGTGCTTCAGAGACACAGAGGTGTGGTGCTGAGGGACATGGTTTAGCACTAGCCTTGGTAGAGTTAGAGGGTGGTTGGTCTCGATGATCTTCAAAGTCTTTTTCAGCCCTATGATTCTAAGTCGTTTGTTTGCTTGACCTTGTGTCTTTGTGTCCACACTGCAAGCTTAAAGCAGATGTGGGTTTACCAACTTCACTACCCTGGGCTGCGCAAGCTTCTTGCCCTGTTGCTGGATTTCAGGTAGATGAAGCACTGGGAGGAGAATACCTGAAGTCTTGCAGGCAGAATCAGAAATGAGAGCAGACTGTCAGATTAGTCTGTGGTGGGTGTTTTCATCTTCACAGCAAACCTGTGGAACAGCAGAGCTGCTAGATTTCTGGGGATAAAAAACAAGTCCTACACGCCTGGTGCACAGCAGAAGGTAATCATTGGACTGGGCTATAAGCTTGATGATAGGAATTTGGTGGTGATGAAACTGAGACACTGGAAGCAACGGCAGACATCAGCTTAGGTTATGATAGGTTGGATTACTAGGCTGGTAGTCATGGAAGCAGCTATTTTGTGCTACTGTATCCTAAATCTCTGCAGCTGTCCTTGCAGTTCATTCCCCAAAATGGGAAATTGTATCCCACACAGAGCAACAAGGAGTCAGAACAAGATCATCTGCTTTTTTCAGAGGCATACAGCATGCTTTGCTGCTTGCTGTAGCTGCATGGTATCCAGAGCATCACAGGAGCAAGGAAAAGCTTGGGTCTAACAGCTGTGTCCTTGCTAGCTTTCCTCATTTGCTTGTTTTTTTGCTGAGGACTTGCTCTACTGCTGCCTAGGTGTTCCTCTGGACAGCTTTTCACATCAGACACTAGCTCATTTTAAAGCAGAATGCTAAGCTGGTGATGTTTCTGCTACTCTCTCTGCTTCAGCAAGGAGCATCTTTCTCTCACCTGCTCTGCTGCGGCTTCTGGAGGGTCCTGGTCAGGCTTTCTCCTGGAAGCTAGACCTGACTCATCCCTCTAGACTAGCTGTGGCTGTCATGAACAAAGCAGAATTGGCCACCATGATGCTGGAAACCAAGTCAAGAACAGATGCATTACCTCAGCAGTGTTTATATAGCTATGGGTGTGGCAAAAGGAAAACTCTTAAGTGTCCCTGGGGAGAAAAAGCACATGCTACGGAACACTTTTTTTATGTAATACACAGATATTTGAAGCAAAACAAGGTCCTGTTGTCACCCTCAAAGAACGGCACTTGGCTGTGGTTAAGGAAAAAAAGAACTGCTGCTCAGTCTTGAGAAAACCTCAGCCCTCATCAGAGTTAGGAACCATCTGTTCCTGCCCTTGTTTCAAACTGTCCAACTGACAGAGCAAAGGCTCTCGGTGGTCACATTTGTACAGCTCAATGATAACCACAATTTGGAAAGATACCTTGCCTACAGAATTTTATTCTTGCAGAAAGAAATGAGGGAAAAACAACAACAAAAAGCAACGAGCAAAAGCAATCGCCATTCTGTAGAAATCTGAAAGGGAACTTCATCTGAGGTACAAAACACAAGATAGCAACTATCTCTATGAAATGGAATCCCCAGTACAAGAGATGGTGGTTATAATGTGTGTAGTGTCACAGAGCAGCTACTTCCAGGAAGAACAGAGTTGTCTTTTTGAGTTTCTGCTTGAAAGCAGTATGAAAAACAGAAGCTCTGTCCCAAGCCAGATGGTGGAACAAGACTTGAGGTTAAATCTGAACCAGCCTTCTTAGCACATTTTTTTTCATTGTTGAAAACTTCTAAGATTCCCCCCCCACCTCCCATGAATAGCCATCTCAAAAGTGGGGGTGGTACCTTTAAACCAACACCTGGTCTAAGAAAAGAGGCAATGAACCGTTTTGTAATTATATTGGAAATGCTTCATCTACAATAATTAGAACAGTCATACAGAATTTTCAAGAGTCAGCTTAAAATAACACACACAATATATTAAATTTCAAAAGATCCCCAATGTGTTGAGTTGGTTGCATTCACTGACAGGCAGTTCTCTGCAAGTTCACATATGCCCACCAAGGGGGCTGCCGCTGATGCTGCTGTCCAGGACACACCACTGAGGTGTATCTGAGTCAAGGTGGAAGTCAAGCTTCACGTGCCAGTGGGCTGACAAGGTTTCAAACCATGTGTGTGCCAGTAAAGCCTGGAGGGTTTTTTTTAAACTCATGCACAGTAGCAAAGGAAGCTCCTGCAGCAGCCAGGCAGGAGTCAGCGATGAACCAAAGCAAGCTTCACATCTAGCTCCAGGGTCAGGACCAAAGCTGGCAGAGGGAGGGAACTACTTGATGTTAAGTGCAGTAGCTTCAGAGAGCTTGTGGATCGCTTGACTTTTAACAGGCCTGGGAAGGTTGACTGTGTCCTTGTCCTATCATGTGGCTGCTGTAGAGCCAATCCCCATTTAACAAACACCAGTACAAGCCCAAAACATTAACATTATCTTATCCTAACTGGTACAAAACTTAACTATATCTTACCATGAACTGTAAGTACTTGAGCATACTTTTAACAGAATATAAGATCTAGAATTCCTAAAAAGACCACCACAGAATCTTAGTTTAAGCCTGGGCAACTGCACACATACAGGAATTACAAGGCCTGGAATAAAAAGCAGGTAAAGGAGTTTTCTTGACCAAGAGGCAGGGGTGATATGCCATCACCTTCGTTTGAGCTTGCATCCTGGAGCTTTTATACAAATTGCAAAGTCAGTTGAATTACTTTGTTTATTTCTTTACGCTTTTAGAAACAACTATGGCTGGATAGAACAACAAACAGCAGGAAGTGAGGGTGGAGTCCTTCACTCATCCACCAATGCATACAAAACAAGCATCACAGGTTATTCACTGGCCCTTTTATGATGTCTGACATTGAACACCCCCTCTAGGGTGGTGCTCATCATCTTCATAGACCTCTCCATTATAGTGGTGTTTTCTTTTCTGAGATGGATCAAAGTCCACTAAATCCACTTGCTCCATTTCCTCAGTTTCTTCTATTTCCTGCCTTGCAGGTAGCAGCTTTTCAAGTAGAGACAGCTTGTCTGAGGAAAGGAAGCCATTCTCTGGAAATTTCACCTGAAATCATCAAGAATTGGAGTTAGTCAAGTCTGCCTGAACTGGCCTTTTTCCATCTCACTATGGGTCAAACACATGCGACAGTCAGCTTCATCTCCACAGAGGACTTAAATATGGTGCTTAAAAGAAATACCTAGGCCACTAGAGTATTTTTCAATGATTGCAAGAAGCGGGCAACTTAACCAAGTCTTATCTAATGTTTCTTCTGCCTGAGGCTGCTCTCTGGAATCACCCTAAAGGCATCCGAGATACGGTTCAATCTTCTCTAAAACCACTGCAGACACAGCCTGCTGCCACAGCTCCCAGTCAGAGCTTCTCTCCAGAGACTAAGTTAGTTTTTCCCTGCCTTTTCATTTGCTTCAGCAAAGGGGAAGTTACTGATCCACCCCTCCTCCGCCAGGAGGGCACAAAGAAGGAAAATGTCAAACGAGTGGAAATTCTCAGGCTATCTGAAGAAATTCTTGTATTTCACAAACTTTCAGCATTGAATGTTCTGGAAGTTTTGTCCATCCTGAACTGTGATGCATCGAACAGAATAACATGTTAAAACAAATCACGACACCTGACAATTATTACCTCTTCTTGACTGAGGTAGAGGTTAGACTATGTGTGTAAGCTAGACCTGACCATGGAAGCAAGCTGACTTACCCTGAATTCTATGATCAGAGGTCCCTTCTCATATGGTCTGCGGTATATTGGCATTCCTTCATTCAACACGCATTTAATTGCCCCATGTTTGATAACCTGCCCTAAAAAGAGATTTTTAAAAAGGTGACTGTAAGAAGAGATTCATGCAAGCAATAAACAGATTTGGTTTTAACCCCTTTCAGCATCTGTATAACCTTCTATGTTGTAGTCAATTACAGCAAAATGTGGTAGTCTCATGGGGACTTACTGCCTGGTAACTTCTGTGTAGGAAAGCGCGATGGTGTCTACGTTACATTACTGCAACCTTGTTATGCTTCCCAGAGGAAGCATACTTACAAATTTATTAAGTGCTCCATCACTTCCAAAGCTGAAAAAGTGGTTTTCAGAGACCCAGAGCCTTCCATTCTCATGAGGTATCCTCAGGATACAAGTATGTCCATGAGGTAAGGTCTGTTACTATATCACGCAAAGAGAAAGTTACTGCTGACTGCTATCCAAAAGATCCTTTTTTTTTTTTTTTTTTGCTTTAATATTTGTACTGCAAAGACTAGGAAAAAAACCCCAGAACACATGTCTTGTAGATCAAGATGGGACGTTTCTATTCCTTTAGCTTTCCAGCTTATATTCATGTATGCCTGGGACTCATAGCAGGAAGCACTTACCAGGGTGGGAGGTAATAATGATAGTTCTGTTATCCAGCGTTGTGATGGGCTTCTGAAAGCCACACAGTGCTTCAACCAACTGAATATTCATAAGCATGTGAAGCTCTTCATGTCGTCTAAGGCAGAACCAAACAAAAAACAGTCAGAGAGAGAGGAGCAGGAAAAGGGTCATACCCTACTTTACAACTTGGCAAGGACAACAAAGCTTCAGTTTTAATAGACAGAGGCACAATACTGAATATTAATGCAGCAATTAGAGCAATGGTTCTCATGTTGAGAGCCACTGCTGATCAAGCCTAGCTATCCAGAGGACAGAAGTGTTCTCTATCAAAAAGAAATACAGGAAGACTCACTTGCATCCAGTTTCACTTCACCGCTCCTTCTTAGTTCTAGGGACAAGCTCTCTCTCAGCCTTCTAAACACTGCAACTGAGACAATTAATCTCTTGCTTTATGGGAGATAACACTTTAAGCACATCAGCTAGCTCTACGTTGTCCTGCTACACTACAAGAGCTGGTACTAGAAAGTTTGAATGGGTGATGGCCACTCTGGCTTAAAAAACCTTCTAGAAAGCACCACAAAGTACCTGGAAATAATAATTAACTGCGTGTTCTGACTTCAGCATGCTCTGCACCTTCAAGGGATACAAAATCCTCCAAACAAGCTATCCAAATAACTGCTATCTCACTCATCCTGCTTTAAAGGTCTCTGGAATGAGACTTGTCCAAAAAGTTAATTTGAGACTCTGACAGAAGAAGAGGAACATTCCACCAGTGGGGTTACACTGCTCTGAGACAAGACCAGTAAAATCCAGGGTTAAATAAGGACACCAGAACTGGAGAGAGTGGGCAGAAAAGTGGACAAAAATAAGCCAGCAGAGTTGTGAATCCAGGCCCCAGGTAACTATGCAAAGAGTCTGGCCCAGACTGCCCCTCTGGCACGGCTGATTTGGTATCTGGTTTCACTCGATGTTAAGCAAAATCAGCTGAGTAAGCTTATCCAAGGCAAACAGAGCTGATTCTTAACCTGTGAGCTCAGTGTTCTTTGGCACTGAGATCTGGCACCAGCTTCCAGAGCTCAGCACCATGCAGCACAGTCAGGCAGACCAACTGCAGGTCTCCCAAGAACTTCTGACTCGTCATTCTCAAGTACAAGGTCAGTGGTTGATGTTAAGGCTGAGATACACACTATCTCTACACCCAGCATGTGCCTCTGCCTCCACTGATACTCTCACCCTCCTCACTGCTCTGAACAGAAGCAGGGAGACACCAACTGTGACAACGTTTCTGTGAGATTAACAGTGTTGGTTTACTGCAACTTGGAACAGAGGCTTATAACACCAAGCAGCACTGGTCTGGTAACACTGCGGTTAGTGCTGCTTGAGTCACTTTGGGTTTTGCAACAAAGAATCATGACTGATCACCTTGTCCAGTGCACTCGGGCAGGAAATTAAGTATGGGAAGCCACCTTTACTCAGAATGGTGCAAGCTGTATCCAGTAGGTTTGTCATGAATAAGATCCCTGACCAAAAGTGAAAACACTGGAAGCTTTCTGTGCCTTGAAGCCAAGTGGGCAATGAAGTACTGCTTATGTAAAGTGGTGATGGTGAAGAGGTGAGTGATGGAATGCTGTCTTTATTTATTAAACAGATCTTGGTAATTTACAGCTCTTGAAATTCAAGATCTGTAAACTTTTAGAAGCTGTAACTGGTTTTGTTTGCCTTCCACTGCCAAAGCTCACGCAGGAGTGCCCTTGTGCCAGTAGAACAAAAGTAGCTGTGGCTAGTTGTACCAGGATTCCTGCACACCTCAGTGCTCCTCTGTCCTCCCAAACCACCTCACAGGTGATTTGCAGGCACATGATCCTATCTGGTATTAGGAAGCATCTTGGGAGTTCACACAAAGGAATTTCAGAGTTTACCTTATGAATACAGAGTGGTCTTTTTGATCCAGGACAATAATAATGTCCCCTGGCTCTAGTCCTGGCTCTTGGTCTCCTTCACCATGGAATGTTATTTTCTGACCATCCTTCATACCTGTTGCAGAAAACAAACAAATATTTTAAAAGATTTTAAAGTGAAAAGCAGCAATAAGAAGTATTTTAATAGGCACAGGCTGGTAGTAGGGGATCACTGGATTTGAACACTGGGACCTTCCCTCAAGGCATTCATTTTTTTTTCTATTCCACTCACATGTCCAACAGATTTTAGTGGTGCCAATGTGAACTGTGACTCAGGATCATTAAGCTTAATTGTAATGAAAAAAACATTCACCTACCAAATCCTTAAGGGAAACATTATCAGAACAACTTTCCTTACATGCACAACAACTGAAACAGTGTAAAAAAAGCTTTCTGAGAGCAAATGACCAATTAGTTTCTTCAGCTGTATAAACAAATATATGTGGCAGAGCTACTTCGGAAGCATGATCTCTGTGCCTGTGAGTGCAAGAAGCACTCTCCCTAAGACTGTAACTGTCACATAAAAAAAAAACATTCCACCCACATAGAAGTTTCTGTACCACAAATTCTAGCTGCCTCATGCTAGCTCAGTCTGTTTTTCTGTAAGGAAAAGGGAAAAGAATCTCTTCTCAGCGATTTTCCTCAGTCATATTTAATGCTACTGTAGGATTTTCCCTGTTAAAAACAAATCCAGGTATTGCAACAGGTGTGCTGACAATCAGGCACAAGTCCACAGCAGCCACGTCTGTCAGCTTGCTCTTACGAGCTGTGGTACTCCAGAGACTTCTCCCACCTCCTCAGAGCTGCATTTGTCATTCAGCACTCACATCTTCCCAGCACTGTATGGGTCCATGTGTATGGAGCTGAATTTTGCCAGTCCCTGCACTGAGCAGCACTGTCAGGGTTGCGCAGCAAACAGTTCAAAGCACGAGTGGCTTAGGACTGTCTCTGCACCCTGTTACTCTAGCAGACCTGGTTCCCCTTCACACTGAAGCACAGTAGAAGTGATCGGAGTCTGCAAGGGTTTCTCTGCAGGCAAGCTGAGAGAACAAGGGATGAATTCCACTCAAACCAGCCCAGACAGGTAACTTGTGAGGTTGCTCACAAATAGTTCACCACTTACCATCCTGCATGCAGTTTTACTGTGTGTGTTCAGCAGTGCGACTCACCAAACCAACACCATGCGTTTGCTAAAGCTTCTGTCTTAAGTGCTGCAGCCACTCAGCACATCCCAAGCTCAACACTTTACCTCAGCAAGAGACCTTACCTTTTTCGATGTGAACTTCTAGGATCTTCTTCTCTCTAACTATTTTCCTGCCATTGCAGCTCTTACACCGGTCCTTGGGGCTGATACGCTCCCCGTGTCCCTGACACTCCATACACACAGACTGGATCTGCTGCACCATTCCTGGCCCAATCTGGTGAATTCTGATCTGCATGCCTGTTCCTCTGCAATTTGGACAGCATTCCACAGCACCTTTCTTACCACCACGACCTGAGAAGAATGAACATTGGAGAAGGATGGTTACGTGCTGCCAGAAAAAAAAAAAAAAGTATTCAAAAGCTTTGGAAGCAACTTGGTAATCTCAGCTTCTCATTACCTTCACATTTGTCACAGATAACATTCTTCTGCAGGGCAAGTTTCCTTGTTGCACCATTGTACATGTCTTCTAAACTTACTGACAACTGATGGACCACATTTTTGCCTGCAGAATAAACAGAAATACTTAACTCAAGCTTAAAAGTGGGAGACAGTATCTAGAGTCAGCACAAGGCCTTTCTCCTTCTCACCAGGGGACTTTTCTGGAAACAGAGTAATTATGTTTTTACATTCAGGAATTCATTATAACTTTAGCTACTGTAGGCTTAATTTTGCAAAGGATACAAAGGTCTGTCTCATTAGAAATACTTAGATCCAACACTAAAATTTTGATACAAATCCTTTTTTTCCGCGTACACTCACCAGGTCTACCCCAAGAAGAAAGTGGGTCAGCACTACTGTTAGAATGTTTAGAGAACACAAGAGCCTTTTCCCACTGTGATTAATGTGGACTTTTAATTTCCGAGTAACATTTTACTGCACCTTGGGCTCAGTTCCACTGAACGGTAGAGGGACAGATGAAGGTTTTACAGGCTTAATTTGATTTGGCTATCTTACTAGATACAGTTATTTGCAATGAAAGCCCAAATTCACATCTTACAGTATGTTAGCAGTCTGTTTCCTATTTAGCCTCATAGAAGCTGGGCTTGCACTCAGACCAAGGCTTTCCAAACACAGTAACTGGTTAGTTATTAACATGAGACAAAACACCACTGCATGAGCCAAATGTACTGCTCACTTCAGGTGTTAGAGACACCTGGCTAGAGGCAATAGTTTCTGCGATTTTGAGAACAAGACTGTGACTTCTTTTTAATACTATTTTAAGCCTCTAGTCTACAGCATTGTTCTCAGTGACTTATATCCTGTCAACTCACAGCACTCACGCTGAAAAGTCGGGGAAGATGTAGAAACCGGGCACGTTACCTCGCCTCTCTCTCTGCATCCTCCCACCACCGCCAAAAAACATATCGAATATGTCCATAGGTGACCCAAAGCCGCCACCAGAGCCACCCTCTTTGATGGCCTGCTCGCCTCCTTTGTCATACAGATCTCTCTTCTTCGGGTCCGACAGCACTTCGTATGCTTGGGAAATCTGCTTAAACTGCAGGAGACACACGTCGTGCCTCAGGCACAGGAGCCTTCGAACGCCTAGGGGACACTCCGGTGCCACTCCCCTCATCTCTCTGCTCCCTTCCCCCTCCCCAGACCCTCCCCCTCTCCAACACACACACGGCACCCGGGCCGTCCGCCCCATCCGGTCCGGCCGCCGACCTTTTCGCCCTTTTCCCCCGCGGGAATCCGAACGCACAACCCCATCCCATCCCGCGGCAGAGTTTAGGCTGCACCGCTAGAGCACAGGGCCCGGTCCCGTCCTGCCGCGACCTTCGTACCAGCCCACTCCACCCTGCGGGCATCAGAACCCCCAGCCCAGTCCCATTCCGCTGCCGATCCTCCCCACCAGCTCCCAGAGCATTCGTCCCCTCAGCCCCGTCCCATCCCATCCCATCTCTCCGCCGACCTTTTCCTCCTCCACTTCTCAGGCACCCGTCCCCGCAACCCCGTCCCGCGCAACACGAGCTCCTACCCCCCCGACCCCCGGAGCATTCCGCTCCAAAACGCCGTCCCGTGCGGCCGCCCTTCTGTACCTCCACATCCTCACCCACCCCGGTCACCCGGCCCCACATTCCCATTCCGTCCAGCCGCGGACCTTTTCGCCCTCATTGGGGTTCTTGTCGGGGTGGTACTTGAGCGCTAGTTTTCGGTAGGCCTTCTTCAGCTCCTCGGCAGAGGCATTCGGCTTCACGCCCAGCACATCGTAGTAGGTAGTTTCCTTCACCATGGCGGAGGACGGCCCCTGTGCTGCGGGTCGTTCCGCACCCCGAGACGGCTGATGGACCGGAGCTGATCCTGACTTTTCTGGAAAGTTCGGAGCCGGTCCCGCATCCGGGCACTTTTGAGCCTGCCCCGCCCCGCCCCGGAAATCCCGCCCCTCGGGGCCACGGACTGTGCAATAGGAGTAGCCAATGGGAGCGGGAGGCGGAAGGCAGCTGGCCAATCACCGCTCTCCCTCCGGCGACCTAGCTCGCCCACAGCCTTCCCTCCCGATGTGCACCGGCGGTCTATCGACCTGCGCATGCTCCGGGCGGGCTGAGGCCCTCGGCGGGGTAGCGGACGCTGTTTCCGTCCGTGCCGTCCGTTGTGTCGCGGAACAGCCGCTGTTGTCTTGCTTTACGCCTAATTTAGCGGACAGTCTCTGCCTCCATTCCTCGCGGAGGAATTACAGGCGGGTACGCAGCGCAACAGACCCCACCTCTCCCTTTTCGGCCCCACTGTCCCCCGCCCCCCATCCCCCACCCCATATGCTTTTGCACTACCGGGGCGGAGTTACCGCGCAACCGCCTCTCCCTCCCCCGCCCTTTCTGTTTATGCCACAGCGCCTGCGCCGAGCCGCGAAGCGCGCCGTCCGAGGGCCCGTGCCTTGGAGTCACGTTGGGTTCTGTGCACCAGCTGATTGGCTGGGTCGGCTGCACGCGGTAAGAGTGCGGGATAGCGTTGCCATGGCGACGGTGACCTTCTCCCCTGCAGGCCGTGGCCTGCGGCACCGTGGTTCGCTGACAATGAGACGAGGCAGGCTCCCAGCCTCCTTGCGGTGCTCCCAGCAGTCCGTTCGCATCGGCTGCGCGGTGCTGGCGGTCGTTGCCATGTGCTAGGCCCTTACCGAGGTGATAGGATCAAGGCAGGGTGTATAGTGAGTGGTGGAGAGGCCCGTCCCGAGCAGCTGGGTGACCAGGAGGTGCAGCTGAGTGCACATGTCTTTGAGTGTGTGCGAGCCCTTGTGTTGCACCGCGAATGGAGGGTTGCTTTCCACCGGGATAAGCTCACCGCAGAGTTGGGAGGAGCAGCTCTGAACATAAAGCATCAGGCAGTGGGGAGGATGTGAGATCTTTGCTGGGGTCAAATCTGGGTAAACTTGCGGGCCCATTTATGTAGCATGTTCCATCTGCAGAGTGTTGCTGGATGAAATTATCAACCATCTCTCTGCTTGGCATCTTTGATGGGTAGTGTTATCTCTCAGATCAACTCTGATTCATTTGGAAGCAAGTAACCTTTAGTGCGCAGGCTTTTCACGCAGAGCTGTTGATCCAATTGATTTATCCTATGTATGGTCCATGAATGTGAGAATATATGGTGATGTAGGAGGTAGGAAACTAGGATTGTCCTTTCAAAAGCAACTTGCTTTTACATCACGCTAGTGTTAAATGCTGTTGTGCTTTGCCTTGAATTTTGGAAGTGTGAAATGAGTTAGCTAGTGAATGGGCTGGCAGCAAAATTCCTGGACCCCTTTCCAGAGGAAGGCGACCCATGGGGAAGTTATCTGTTAGTAATATGCTGTTTGTTTTGCTCTGTAGCTTAGTGATGCTTGTTTGCTGGCTTGTGGGGAAGGAGAAATGCAGTCAGCGAATGAAGCTGCCACACCTGGAAGCAGTACTAATTGGACGTGGCCCAGAGACTGGGATAACTGATAAGAAGTGTTCACGGCAGCAAGGTAAAGTTTAGCTTGAATCCCACTTTGTACATACAGTAGCAACCACACTTGTAGAGTGTGAGGAATGTGACAGCACCCATATTGGTCAGTAAATATTACTCTGTTTGGGTAAATTACAGTGAAGCTAATGGACCAGTATTTTGGCCTGATTATTCCAAAGGCTGCTTTGACCAGAGTCTAAACAGAAAATAACACTTTTTTTCCTTGAGAGTATTCTAAGAAGGCTTTCCTTAGGCTTGATTGTGCTGTCAGCTGGCATATGGTCTCCTTTCTCTGTGTGATCTATAGGGTTGCCTGATTCTTGAAGTTATCAGGCCTTTTTCATAAGCATTTAAGGAGATCTCTGGGTCCTAAAAATTCAGGGGAGACACCCCATAACAGGAAATTCATCTTCTTAAATGAACACATTGAACTTCAGCGTGAGTCCCCAGGCCTGCATTTCCCATTTTACTGTTAGCACTTTTGCTTTGTGAGTGACTTCATCTTCTTAGTCTTCAACCAACTGATTTTTAGTGCAACTTTTTTATAGATGTACTGGAAGGATATCTAAAGTGATCTGTGAAACACTCCGCTTCGCATCTTCCATGGCTGACTTTACTTCCCTCTGGACACAGTTCTGCCTCTTGCCTTGTCACAGAGGGCTGGTGAGAATGTAGAAGACTTCCACAGATTTCACCTTTATTCTGAATTAATTTTGCTAATCCATGGTGTGAAATGCTCACGTGTGAATCAGTGTATGGGCTGATTCTGTTTTACCTGTGCTCCTGGAAAACAGGATGAGGCAGCAGTGTTCTTTGCATACATTCAGAGAGATGAGCTCCAGAAGGCAGCAGATCTTCTGTGTGAGGGTGTTTCAACAGAGTTCTGGCCTGTCTATTGACACTGTTTTGTGACACTCTTTTCTTTCTTTCCAGTTCAGTTGAAAGCCGACTGCAACAAGGGATATGTTACAGTTAAGCAGGTATGTTTTTAAATGAGTGTACAATCTTTCTGATACTGGGCTAGTTGTATCTCCAAATGCTGGAAGTGATGGTTCTGAAGGGCCTAAAGCTGTTTTATGCACAAGGAGAGCGTAGTGAGTGGTCCTTGGAAGTGATCTGGGCTTTTTTCTTTGCTGTGCACCTCAGTGGAAAGACTGCACTGCTTCTTCCAGATATACTCCAGTCTCTGAGCTTTCAGCATCATAGAATCCTCCATCTTGTTCTTCCAGATGCTATGTGTAGGAGATTTTGCAGTACTTCCCCTAAATTGTTGAACTGCTTCCTGAGCCTTAAACTTACACAGCTGAGGTAGCCGTTCACTTAAGATCAAACTGGTTCTTGTGTTAACAGGACTGGGCAGTTGTGTAAAGTTTGTGTTTCAGTGGCTTAGAGAGCTAAGGGTATGGTCACCTCTGGGAAGGAATGGGATTTGAGACAGCACCAAAGGCTGTCTCATGTTACTAACTGGATGGATGCAGGCCTGCTCACTCATGAAGACCAGTGTCCCTGAGATAATACGAAGGGAAGATTCACTGTTTTTGGATGCTGAGACATGTTCGTGTGCCTGCAGCATCAGCACCTGTGGACAATGCACCAATGTGCTCTGCCTACTGACAAGTGAGGTCTTCCATCAAAATGCCTCCGGAGCTCAGAAGGCACAGTAACCCTACCAGTTATCTCATGAATCCAGTAAGGATGTGTCAGGCAGCTGGTTTGAGTACTCTGTCACTGGAATCTCAGGGCTGGGAATACTTTCCAGTGCTGGATGCTACCATGTTTCTGCACTGCCTGCTCTAGAGTTGCTTCCCAGGTGATCAGTGTGTGGCATAAGTTCCCAGTCATCAGTTATTAGGTCATGCACTGGCCCAGAGAATGTGAAGTGTACTTGACTTAAACTGTGAAACTGTAGACTGAGGTTCTGGCTGGGAATCTGATAGGTGCTTCACGTCAGTGAAGTGGTGAGAGGCACAGTACTATCTAGTGAAGCAGATGAAGAAATAGGGTTTATCAGTCATAGGGAAGAGCTGGTTTCCTAAAACTCACTTCATGCATAAAAATTAACCAAAAACATTTTGCTGAAGTGCAAGGCCCTTAATTTCCCTGGGGTCACATTCATGGTCAGGCAAAACCCATCTGTCAAGTAGTCACCTAAGGTTGCCCACACCACTTCTTGTTATCAGTTATGCCCAAGACAAAGAAAAATGTATTGCTCATCAGTTAGCTAAACTTTAGGTAACTTCTCAGCCTTTAAAACAGCACTTTGAGGGGAAAATTATTTTAGAGTTGCAGAGAGCTGTAAACTGATGCCATGAGAGAGAGGCAGGTTAAAATTTGACTTTGCTGTCCCTTGTTTTCTGCTGGAACATAATATCAGAGTTTGCTTTGTGAAACTGTAAGATGCAAACTGAAAAGCACAGCATTAAAATTCAGATAGGCTGGTACATGGTGTGCACGTGCTGAGGTGGACAGAGAGGTTTAGCCTCCTTGAAGGAACAGGACAAGTGTTGCCACCCTGTTTGAACTGGAGTTTTCTGTGAACTGGAGGAGGGCTGTCACATTAGGCTTGGGAAAAAAAAAAAGATAGGAGCAAGGAGAGGATCCCTGTGTAGTAATCACTCCTGGGGGATCAGATGGACTCTTTTGCCTTGTTTTTTCTTTTGTTGTTTGTTTGTTTTGCCTATGCAGGAGGCAGTATGGGAGTGCCTACAGTGCAAGTGTTAGTGGTGAGCCAGCAATTGTGAGCAGTTGCAATGAGCCAGAGGAGTGTGCTTGTGTGTTCGAAGGCAAATGTGGATGGGACAGCATTCGGTAGGACCAGGAAACAAAATGTAGTAAAAAAGGGAAGAAAGTAAAATAACTGGGAAGCAGGAAACTTTCTGGGGATGATTGAACAGTTTGTTAGAACTACTGTTACTCTTCAGAAAGAATTGTTCCTAAAGCTGTTACTATTTTAACAGTTGTTCAGTAGGTTGTTATTTTTTTTTAGTAAAGGTCAAAAGGGTTTTATTGAACAAAGGTGGTACAGGTCTTACTGTATTGCTGTAGCCAGCTGCCAGAGAACTGCCAGGTCACTGTGACATGGTGACCCAGCATGGTCTGTTGACAGCAAAACTGGGCCACAAAGAGATGTTTTCAGTGTTGGGACTTCCCTTGATTCCCTTGGAGCAGGTGGTTGTTGTTGGGGCACGCAAGTGAAGACAAAAGACATTTGCTTTTCAGGGTAGTGGTACTCCAGGGCAATGGGGCAGGAGTTAGTGACTCCAGTTACAACATTATTTGCTATTTTTTCCCATTTTTCTCCCAACCAAAGATAGGAGTCAACCCAACTAGTGTTGACCTGGTGAATATTGGCAAGGATGAGGAGGTGAAAATGAAGCCAGGCCAAGTCCTGTATATTGTGAATAAACTTTACCCTTACATGGTGGAATTCGCTGAAGAGTCGGGGAAAACTGTTGCAGAAGCAGAAAAGAAAACACAAACCAACGAGATGCTGTGGGAGGATTCCTGTGAGGATGATGATGTAAAGCTTGTGTCCAGAAAGAGAATGAAGATGGAGGTAGTGGATACACAAAGCAGCTCTGCAAATCCCAAGCTAAGCAAGATTGCTGCATCTTCACACGAAGGAACTTCCAGCAAAAAGGCAAGTGTATTGGTGTTAGCACTGGCGCTGTTTCTCTCAGGGTTGTCACCTCCGTTAGGGCTTTACTTTTGTAGGTTCTGCTGCTCGAGAAGCATCACAGATGAACACAGCTCCTTGGAGTGCTTCGAGTGCATGGACTGACATGTACTGAGGCAAAGGTTCTGCTCCTGACATCACCTAGGTTCTAAGAAAGTTGCCTGGGACCCATTCTATGTGAGATGTGGAGTAGCTTGTGTGTGTGAAGTGGCTTGCTTGTAGCAAACGATGATTTAATCTCTGATTCCTACTGTAGTTTCTGCTGGCAGGACAGTTCATGTGGGTGCAGTCGAGCTGTAGTCACAGAAGGATACTGTGTTGGCTCTGGAGGTGAAATCTGCTGTGTTCAGATAACAGCAGTGGTTAGAAGGTTAGGAACAGAGAGGAACAACTTGACCCTCTTGTGTTTTTTTAATTGCCCTTTTTTTTTTTTTTTTTTTCCCCCTCTTCCTGCTTTGGCAGGAAGACATGGCAGACCATGTTTACATTGATAAATACTAGCAGCCAGAATCTTTTGAAAGCAAGTTTTTAGCCCTGGACAAAATAAAAGGCTGCTTAGTGCACGTGGAACGTTAACAGTGTGGTTGCTGGAGAAGGAGGCACAGAAATGAAACCACTCAGGATAAAATGTCTGTCCCAGGTTGTGATTTGCCCACTTCATTTGTGAGCTCAGGCCAGATTTGTGGTGACATGAGCAGGGAGACAATACAGTTCATGCTGTTTCTCTTGTCAGCAGTATTAAAAATATCTGATCATCTTCCTCCACTAGAACATGATGAAGGTCACTGTTGGTAAAGCTTGTAAAGTGGGCTGAGCAGATAAAACATTATCACTTGAACAGACTGCACTTGAGACACCTTCTGTTGGGTGTTGAGTAACCAAGTTAAGAGGTATCTGCTCGTGTTGGCCTGATTTTCCTGTGCCTGTCTTGTTTTCTGTACCAGCCACTCCCTGCACAATATATAAAAAAAAAAATGCATCTAGGAGCAGAGCTACAGACCATAACCACTTCTTTGTGCTGTGCAGAGCAGCATGTGACAAGACAATGATTTCTGGAGATCTTTATACTTCCTTTGGCCCTTGTGATCCATAAAGCGGAGGGTCTTGTAGTAAAATAATGTCACTGTGCTGTAACATGCATGTGACAGATCTAGAGCTCCCTGTTCTTAAATTTTCAGCATTTGAAAGACTTAACTTTGCATCTTCATGGTGTTTATTAGGAGTTTTTGGAAGTAGCTTTGTGGAGGCAGTTGGAGCAGGTGTGTTGGCATTTACTGAAAGGAAATAATTTAGCTGTTGTTCAGCTGTTTTCAGACTGTTGTATACTAATGAAAGTAAATAAATGCTTTAAAACATCATATTCTCAATTCTCTATATTTTTTTTCTCTTTTGTGCTTTAGGAACATGTAGGACATTGGAGTCAAGGCCTGAAGAGCTCCATGCAGGATCCAGAAATGCAGGTGAGAGCTGTACACTTGTACTTTGCAGTAGCTCCTGTCCTCTAAAGTTAAATGACCTTTGTTTCTTCCTCCTGCTGTTCATCTTGATGATCTGATTAACCAGGCTTGCATTTATCTTGGTAGTAGCATTAATTTCTGAGTCTCCACTACCCTGATTTTAGCAGAATGTTGTTATATTTTAATGATCTTCAAGCTCTCTACACTGTCAGTTTTGGCCAATAGATTCCAGAGTTTTGCTGGGAGAGGAAAGCAGTTCAGTTCTTCAGAAAGGAACTAAAATGGAGGCATAGTTAAAAGCTGAGCAAGTGGTGGAGGTGCCTGTTTCCAAGCAGCTAGCACTGCCTCATGTCCAAGCCTGCTGCAGTTTCCTGCTTTCCAGCAAACTCCTCACTGCAGCAGCTCTGTGTCACCTGACAGGATTTGACCCCAGCTCCTCCTCCATCTGCCCTATTTCTTTGTGCCAACAGGAATTTCCTGGGTGGTTTCTTTTAACCTTCTGCAAACGCTCCTCCCTCTACCTGCTTCCTCATGGATGCAGAATGTTTTTCCTCTTTGTGTTTTTTTTTTT
>WBNM01037149.1:2425-13170 GCA_013399055.1 Ramphastos sulfuratus
AGGGGCTCCCAACCTCCCTTCCATCTTCTTTCCACTCCTCTACCTTACCCCAAAGTTTGCCTTACATGCAAGGTGAGTTTGGAGGATCAACCAGGGGGGTTAGAAGCAGAGTGGTTAGTTAAGTTACTTGGCAGAGAGAAGAAGGCCAGAAGCTAGACAGCCCCAGAGTGTCTGAGCCTGAGTCTCTTATCTTTGTTTTGTATTCTTATTCTTAAACATCTCAGCAAGCCTATGAGTGAAGTAGACATCACCACTGTTTCCTTTTCACAGCATATAATCTAGTTTTCTCCATTAAAAATATTCCAATTAGCCTCAAACCAGCACACTGGCACACAGTGATCAAAAAAAATCATGCCCCTGAAGATCTACTGCAAGTGCCATTTACAACTTCCAATAAAACATCGAAGTAAATAGCCCAATCTATCAGTGTCAGGGCTATCATTTCAAAATTAATTAAACTGGTATTTGGATATCACATATGTATGCCCTGCTGTTTAAAACACAACAGTTTAAACACAACTGTTTAAAACACAACATCTGAGACATAACTTTGATAACTGCATTTCCCCATACTTGTGTGTTTTCATAGTTTACTTAAAACAATACTTTGTACTTACACACTAGGTTTTGGTAGTTAGTACTTGCACTCCATCAAGCCAGCTTACCATCAGGAAGGAATTACCTTATGAACTAAACCAGGCTCAGCTGTTGTCATGTGTTTCACTGATTTTGTTCTAAATTTAGAAATTTTTTCAACAGCTAATAAATGATTTTTCTTTCTTATCGGTTTCCAAATTTACTCAACATATTTTAACTTTTTTTTTTTTTAAAGGAGTATATGGTAAAATTGCTTCTGTTTGTATCACAGCGTTTTCACATCATTATCTTGCTCTGCTGTGGCCTCTTAAGAGACAGCACATGCCAACCAGTTTCTGCAGTGAACAGAACAACACAGTTTCATGTGATTGCCACTGGTGGAATTTTCTGTTCATTTTTCATGACACTCTGTGACACTCAAGATTCACAAAGAAGCTGCTTCTCCACATTTGGATACTGGTTTTCAGCGGTAGTTTTTCATGCCTGATTTGACCAATGTGATTTTCACTCCTCTACACTAACTCTTGCTATGATATGACTATCTGCATCGATTCAGAGGACCCAAAATATTATCTCAAATTTGACTGCAGATAGTTTTTTGAAAACAGAAGAATTTTTCCACTACAAGGAGTATTTAGATAAAGTTCAGACACATTCATGTCACCAATTTTCTGTTACCTGCAGAGCTTTTTTCTGAACTGAAGAAGAAATAGGGATCAGGTTATCATTCCTACCTTCCAACTCCCGGCAGCCAGGTTCTGCAGTGCTCCTGCTGCCCCCTCCAGTGTGTCTGGATTTGAGCACTCAGAAAGAAGTGTGAGGTAGGGTTTGACTATTGAAGGGTGCCACAGCATCTGGATTCCTTTGGGTGGTTCTGCACAGTCTGGGAGAGGTCCTACACCATCCCACTGTTGGAAAGTACAAATCAGATTATCAGCAAAGAACAGCCAAATTACTTGAGACCTGACTCAGTTGAAGCTGTAACATTAATGTGTACGTGTACGAATGCATATGCCCACCAAACAGTCATCCTTAGTTCAAGCATATCATGTGATTCTTCATAGAGAAATCAAATTTCCTACTCAACACTCCTTACAGAGCTACAGCACTGGCAGAAATCACAGTGTTTTAGCTAGCTGACACAACAAACCCACTTTTCACTGCATTCATTTTCTTGGGAAGCTCAGTGAACAGGAACACATCTTCAGAGGTATTTAATTGGGAAGAAGAGATTTTCCTTTTTCACATCCTGCTCAGTTCTCTGTATTCTCTCTTTTCTCATGAAAAAACAACACCATGAAACACAACTGAAAAAAACCCAACATTCAAGGCAACAAGTCTTCCATCTCCTGAAAGGCCTGTGTGACAAGTCTCTCAACTGCACAGCTTCTGGCTTCTCACCAAGTGCTGGATGCAAGCAGCCATACAGCCAGCCATCCGTCCTCTCATTACATACAGAGCTTTGATGAAAATAACCCTAGTTTGATATCCAAAATGGGCAATGTGTGTTAAAACCTGTACAAGCAGTTTATTGCACAAACCCCAGTCTTACCAGAAAGAGAAACTTTATTCCAGTGGAATGCACAGTACTTGCACCTAAGTATAAAACATCTTCAAAGAAAAAAAATTCAAGGTCTTTATTTTGCTTTTTAAACAACAGTAAGATGTGGACTACACCTTAGTGAAATTTTAAATTGAATGTCTATTTATTTCTATGTAATCTATATTTTGTTTTGCTTTGTACATACACAGGGATTCAGAAAACTCATAGCTTTAAGACCACTGTTATACTTCAACTTTTTAACAGAATCTGTTTTCTAACACCTCTGGCAGGTCCAGAGTGCATGATACAATATGAACTAAACATCTGAATGCCTTCCTGTGGTTATGTAGATAAAAAACATGTATTGTACCACTAAACATTGATCAGACATACAAAGATAACACAATCCAAATTAATTCCTTGCTTAGATCTGCAATGGTTAATTTAATTAGTTACAAGCAAAATGATAAAATCCTTGCACTGGGAAAAACCTAGAATCTCTCATTTTCTCTATCATCATTTTATTTAAGCTGACTTTTAAAATCTACATATAGTTTAGGGGACAATCAATCAAGTATTAAAAGAACTCAAAGTAAAATGTTAACAAGGTTTGGCTAGATTGCCACCATATTTTTCCAGGTGAAAGCAGATCAAGTATTAAAACAACTCAAAGTAAAATGTTAACAAGGTTTGGCTAGATTGCCACCATATTTTTCCAGGTGAAAGCAGAACAAACACCAAAGTGGAAAGCTAGTCTGACTATTTAATACACATGAGCAGTTATTGGAAACTAGAAAGCTGCTCATACAGGAAACTCACCATACTGGACAAAAGTCACCACAGCTTAAAAGCAACATCCAGTTTAGCAGCAATATCCAGTGATGGCTGAGAAATGACCAGAAAATTGTCTTCTAGAGACACAACCTCTTTAAAAGCCACTATGGTAGGACTGTGCTGCGAATTTTGAATGCTTTCTGCCTTTAAACCAATAGGTTGATTTCACTACATGTAACAGTTCTCCTTTTTTTCTCTGTATTAATCACCATTCTTGCTAGAAATTATTTCTTGTCAGCTCATATAAAATATATGAAAACCTGCTTCTTATTTTAAAGCTCAGAATTCAATTATTGACGCTGTCAGGATTTTTTGGAAACAAATGAGAAATACATCCTCTAAGTCAAATCTGACCTTACACCAGATATCGGCTCTGTAAATTAGGAAGTCCACTAATGAATGACTTGTGATGTCCAAGGGCACAAATTCAGATCTTCTTTTGTCTCTTTCCAATTTGCACAAATTGTGCATTGTGCAACTGCATGATTTTTGCACAGCAGATTTACTACATTATTTCAGGGACAAAGTACATATAAGGTATCAGAACTATTAAACACAATTTTTGCACATATTTATATGTGAGGATAGAACTATTTTAGAAACTCAAGTATTTACACTATTATAATCCCAAGGAGTACTGAAAACTAGCTGATAAAAGCAGAGCTGTATATATGTTCACACTGTGCTGGTGTATATAAATCACCAGAAATTACACTTGCAGATAAATTAATATTTAATGTGGTTTTGCCATTTTGCCCAGTAATGAGAAATCAGTTTAAAAAAAACCAAAACAAAACTGAGAGACATGTTCCTACAGTTCCCTGCCTTTCTTAGGGCTTATTTTTAGCACAATTACATTAATTTATCACTAGATATGGGGGAAGATATTTTTCTCAAGACACTGTGATGCCTCAGGGTCCTTGTAGGAGTGATGTAAGTCTTTGGTACCAGACATATACATGCAGTGAAGGCACAGTACAGCCAGTGACAGTGCATGCTGCCCTGTACTGCATTCATATGTGGTGTGAGTGTGCCCAGAGAGGCTAAGCTGCCTGCACAGGAAAGGGTGCCACTGCCAGTAAGACATGTGCTGTGCCCATGCTAGCCTCTTCAAGGTCAGTGTAAAAGGGTGACAGAACCAGCTGCTTTCTAGGAGGTAGAGAGCACAAGCAGCTATGACCTGCTATGTACTCCCTGTCTCCACACTTGAACTCTCTCTGCTCCTGCCTGTGTGATCCTAGCTAAGCCTTTGCTGAAGATCTTAATGGTTTCTGGCATCTTATGCCTAGCTGAGCCCAGTGACTGCAGCTATACAGCTCAAGTGTTGCAGGGCATGCAGGACTGATACAGGTCAGAAAAGAAACTACTGCAAAGGAGATTTTCCTGATCTTCACTTATTTATATTTCATAAATATAAACATCAATTGCCTGAATGAAAAAAAAAAAAAATTCCCCCAAATGGTCCATTTTCTCAAATGGTAGCTAAAGCATGGTAGAAGTGGCCTTGTAATTCACACTGCTCAATATTAATGGACCAAGGCAGTGTGCTGCACAACTCTACCCAGAGCATTACTGGAATGGTTGCTGTATTGCAGCAGAGCATTAGGAATGATCACAGAATGTAAGGGACCTCCAGAGTCCAACACTCACCCCCCAACCCACAAAGCATGACCACCCAGGGAACACAGAAACATGTTTAGGTGGGTTGTGAAGACCTCTAAAGAAGGAGACACCATAACCTCTCGGGGCAGCCTGTTCCACTGTTCTGCTACCCTCACAGCAAAAGCGTTGTTTTTTTTGGTTTTTTGGGTTTTTTTTGTGTTGGGATGGAATTTCCTGGGATTCTTTCCTGGGATTGAGTAAACTAAGGTCTATTTGACACAGGCTGTGGATGTGGTAAGAGTCTCTGAAAAAGAGGATGACTGCATGCAATTACTCTTCCTAGCTTATGCTAAGAAGGGGGGAAAAAGTCATAAACAAATATTCCTTTCAGGCTTCCCTCCTTCAGCTGCAATTACCCACATATATTGTAGATGAAGATGACAAACTGTCTGCTATGCAGGGGAGATACAAATCTCTAATTTCCTGAAACCGCTGCAAGGAAGAACAGAATAGAATAAAAAGGGGAATAAAATGATCTTCAGGAACAACAGATTAGGAGATTAGGAATACTCTAAGTTTCTAGAGTTTTCACATTACTAAGGAACTTTGAGAGTAGAAAAGAATCACTTGAGATGCTCCCCCATGCCACACAACAGATTATCTAGCACATTCATCCTCATTTTAATGAAAACAAATCCACATTTACATTGCATTTGTAGTACCAGGGAAGCCTTCAACTCAATAAAAGAAGTGTACTCTCCATATCTTTCTCTCTCTCTTTTTTTTTTTTTTTCGGTAGTAATAACCCCAGGTTGGTGGGGGTTGGTATCACAGGATGTAAGGTTTTCCCCTGACAAAAACACAGTAGTGTTTTATTTTCACTTAGTAAGAGAGTACTTCCCTTTCCCCCAGCAACAACTATAATAATCTCTTTCCAATGATATTTCACAGTATCACAGTATAAGCAAGGTTGGAAGAGACCTCAAAGATCATCAAGTCCAACCCATTACCACAGACCTCAAGACTAGACCATGGCACCAAGTGCCACGTCCAAACCTGCCTTGAACACCTCCAGGGACGGTGACTCCACCACCTCCCTGGGCAGCCCATTCCAGTGGGGAATGACTCTCTCAGTGAAGAACTTTCTCCTCACCTCCAGCCTAAACTTCCCCTGGCACAGCTTGAGACTGTGTCCTCTTGTTCTGGTGCTGGTTGCCTGAGAGAAGAAAGCAACCTCCTGCTGGCCACAACCACCCTTCAGGTAGTTGTAGACAGCAAGAAGGTCTCCCCTGAGCCTCCTCTTCACCAGGCTAAACAATCCCAGCTCCCTCAGCCTCTCCTCATAGGGCTTGTGCTCGAGGCCTCTCACCAGCCTCGTTGCCCTTCTCTGGACACGCTCAAGCACCTCAATGTCCCTCTTAAATTGAGGGGCCCAGAACTGGACACAGGACTCAAGGTGTGGCCTAACCAGTGCAGAGTACAGGGGGAGAATGACCTCCCTGCTCCTGCTGGCCACACTATTCCTGATGCAGGCCAGGATGCCATTGGCCTTCTTGGCCACCTGGGCACACTGCTGGCTCATGTTTAGGTGGGTGTCAATCAGCACCCCCAGATCCCTTTCTGTTTGGCTGCTCTCCAGCCACTCCGACCCCAGCCTGTAGCTCTGCATGGGGTTGTTGTGGCCAAAGTGCAGCCCCCAGCACTTGGATTTGTTGAACGCCATCCCCTTGGACTCTGCCCATCTGTCCAGGCGCTCGAGGTCCTGCTGCAGAGCCCTTCTGCCCTCCAACCCACCAACGTCTGCCCCCAGCTTGGTGTCATCTGCAAACTTGCTGATGACTGTCTCGATGACACAGTCTAGCAACACTGTGGCTATGGTTGTGTGTGGCAGCAGTGTCAAAGTTTATACCAGCAATTGAAGTGTTCATAATTTTTAAAATGCCAAAGACTTTTCAGCTAACAGGTCCCCTAAAACGGCAACGACTTTTCACCCTGCATATCCAAGTGGCTGTGGCAGCCTGTGGCAGCTGTTTCCAGGCATGAAAGAAATCCTTTTGGAAATCTTTATGCAAGGGATGCATTAGCCAATACTGTCAAGAGCGGAAGTCTAAGCAACAAAAATTCATCAAAATCACAGAGCTTGCTTTCAGGAGTGGTAGGGATCTATGAGACTGACGGAAAGGAGGCAGGAATGGCTCTATTTAAATACAGTCAAATTAGAGTTTAGAGATCCAGGTCTCAAGAAAGGTGGTCCAACAACATGAAGTCCCAGCAAAACTAGGGATATTTTTGGATACAGTTCACAGCATAAATAACAGCACCCTCCCCAATTTGATGCAACAATGTTTACAATTTTGTAAAAGGTCTTTCAAATGCTTTCAAAACACTCCAATGTTTTGAACCTTTATTGTTAATTGGAGCTATGAATACTTCTAAATTATACTCCAGGTTAGATATTACAGTCTTAAAATAAACATCTGGATGTTAGGAGGAAGCTCTTTGCAGTAAGGGTGGGGAGGCACTGGCACAGGCTGCCCAGGGATGCTGTGGCTGCTCCCTCCCTGGAGGGGTTCAAGGCCAGGCTGGACGAGGCCTTGAGTGACCTGTGCTAGTGGGAGGTGTCCCTGCCTATGGCAGGGGGTTGGAACTAGATGATCCTTGAGGTCCCTTCCAACCCTACCATTCTATGATTCTATGATCACTGCCTTTATTTAATTTCTGAATACTACTATGCTTGTTTAAGAAACATAATTTAATTCAATTTGCGCACTTTGCTTAAAACTAGACTGCTCAGGATAGCTGATTTCTTGTTAATCAACACTTGGCACAACGACCTTGTGCAAGACAAGGAAGCAACACGTGGAAATAATATCCTTCCTGACCAGAAGATACTGGGAACACAACCCTTCATTCCCAACCTCAGTTTAATTTTTTAAGATAAACTGAGGAGCTGCTGCCACTGTGTTGAAGGGTAGAGAGTAGTTGTAAAACCATAGAGAAGAAAACTCCTCCAAGGGCATAGACAGCACCAGGGGGAAGGTACAGGATACAATAATCTGTTCTCTCATTCCTTATCCTGTATTTTCCCTTTATAAGAAGCCAACCTTACAGGCATTGCTCTCTTTCTGGAGCCCCTATTACAAGAGGGATATAGATGTGCTGGAAGGTGTCCAGAGAAGGGCCACGAGGGCGCTCAGAGGGCTGTCCTCCTATGAGGACAGACTGAAAGAGTTGGAGCTGTTCAGTCTGGAGAGGAGAAGGCTCCGAGGTGAACATATTGTGGCCTTTCAGTACCTGAAGGGGGCTTACAAAAAAGCTGGGGAGGGACTTTTTAGGATGTCAGGTAGTGACAGGACTAGGGGGGGATGGAGCAAAGCTGGAGGTGGGTAGATTCAGAGTGGATGTTAGGAAGAACTTCTTCACCATGAGGGTGGTGAGACCCTGGAACAGGTTGCCCAGGGAGGTGGTGGAAGCCTCATCCCTGAAGGGTTTTAAGGCCAGGCTGGATGAGGCTCTGGGCAGCCTGATCTAGTGTGAGGTGTCCCTGTCCATGGCAGGGGGTTTGGAACTAAATGATCCTTGTGGTCCTTTCCAACCCTGACTGATTCTATGGTTATCTAATTCACTCTCAGAAAGGAACAATAACACCAGGAATAAGAGACCTTGAATATAAATGACATCTATGATTCTCTTCCACTTCTCTCTTGCTTCTTGCTCTCTGCTCTTAACTTTGGGTTTGCTGTGTGGGAGTTAGCTCTGTCTAGAGGCACAGGTATCATGCTGCACAATGTGGCCTGTTTGGGTCTGGGCTGGGGGAGGACTGGGCTTTTGCTGGGTTGCATATATCCTTTTCCTTTCATTACATTTTGTATTTTTATCTGCTTTTGTAAATAGTATTTCCATTCAGCTTCCAGTTCTGTGTGAGTGTTGTTATTTTACTGATTTGGGGTAAATTCTGCCTTCTGCCTGGAGCAGACCAGCTCACAACCAGAACATACTGCTATGGTTCTGTGCTTACTACTTTGGCATAGCTTGGTACAGCACTGAAATATACTTGGTAAAACAGTGGTCTGCATGTGATGAAAAGGCACATCTGAGATTATTTCACCTGGATAGAAACATTTACAGCCCATTTAGCAAGGATGCTAAAGAGGTGTGCAAGTCAATTCATAATGATCTATAACTTGACATACACCTTAAGGCTACTCACAGAAGGTGAAAGAGGAGGTCAGTCTCATTTCAGAAATGTCAGGTCCCATCAAAAAAAAAAATTGGATTTTGGGCTAGATTCTGGGTCGACAAGAAGGACCACAGTAGCAGAACTTGAGAGGAGCACAAAGCCAAGAAGTCAGCCTTTCTCTTACTTGTGAAGAAAGGAAAAATATTAAAGGGTGCTACCAGTGTGAGTAATAGGCTGCATAACTCTCTTAGGTTGTTTTAGAGCAGACAGAAAGATATTTTACTCCTCCCCAAGGGAGCAAAATAAAAATGCTCCTCCCAGAATTGAAAATGCAAATGGAAATACTATTTACAAATATTTAAATTATTTACACAAGTGCAAACCACCCTAATTCACATTTCAGCTTGCAACCACCTCATAAAGCCAACAAACTTTCAAGAAACCAAGCCTCCCCCCCATACCTCCCACCACTACTCCCTATCCCCCCACAAGCTAAGCTGAAGGGCACAGTTACAAAACTACCTTTGGCAAAGCCAAGCCAGGCCACAAACTTCCCCCACATCGTAAGAGTTAAGGGATCCGTGCTGGGCAGGCAGAGAGGGGCAAGAAAAAAGGGGGACAGAGTCGAATTGACTCTGCAACCCATTTATGTAGCAGATGCAGAACTTATGGCATAAAATAACAAATTATTACAATTTGCTAGTCCCTTGAAGGACTTTTCAACTCTATGGTTAAGACATTCAGCCTTAAACCCACAACAATAACAAGAAATAAAATAAGGATTAACGACAACTTCTTGGTTCTGTTACTGAAATTGGACCATGTGTCTCATTTTCCCTAACAGCCTTTTGTCATAACCTTTGGACAGCTTGAAGAATAAACCTGTTGGCAGCAGTGAGCATCCCCACAATAGTAATGGAATTTTAATCAGTGGAAAAATTAGTTTCACTCTGAAGAATGACCTGACAAAAAACAGAGAGGTCAATGTCTGTGATGCCCTAGTTGCAGATGAAGGCCTCTATAGCTGGAAAGCTTTGTGGGGCGAGGGCTCAGTAACAGCTTATCACAGGCATGCAGCAAAGAGAATATCATGAACAGTAGCAACAGCAAGGAATACAGTCCTTGGGTCAAAGACAGAAATATAGTCAGGTGAGTTGAACCTTTTTTTCCTGAGGCCTTTATATTTGCATTGTTTTTTCATAGATAAATTCAATGCTATACCTTTTTTCACAAATCTTTAGGTTTGGGTCTCTTCTGGCACTAAACTTGCATGACAAAATATATGTCTCAGGAGCCTCTCTGAGCTCTGGTAAACCACCAAAGAGAGGAATGATTATGGGCTCTTAATGACATCCATCTTTATTCTGATATGAGGTGAACAATTGTTCCCTGTGATTCTAAGGAAGTAAGTTCTTAAGTAACAAGACTTAACTATGACCTTAACAAAGAAACATCTTTTATTTGATTTCAAGATCTAGAGAAGCTGCCATTGGTATAGATACATGATGTCATTAATAAAAAATCTATAGCAATATAATAATAACTATTAATAGTTAATAATAAAAATAATTACTGCATTATATTAATAAATTATATATTATCCTCGAAAGACTTTTAATAAACCCCCATATTTTATACCACCACTCAACTCTGTTCTCCTCAAGTGTAACTACAACTGAAATATAACCTAGAGAAACAGCCTCTAGAACTAACTCCTTGGTACTCATGGGTGACTTCAATTAGCCTGATATTTGCTGGGAAGCTCACACAGCCAGGCACAGTCAGTCCATAAGGCTCTTGCAGTGTATCAATGATATCTTCTTGATGCAGATAGTGGAGGAACCAACAAGGAGAGGTGCACTGCTGGATCTTGTATTAACTAATGCAGAGGGACTGGTTGAGGACATTAAGGTTGGGAACAGCCTTGGGGACAGTAATCATGACAGAGTGGAGTTTAATATTATAAAGGGTAGAAGCAGACCAACAAGT
>WBNM01037160.1:959-12203 GCA_013399055.1 Ramphastos sulfuratus
GTTTAGGGTTGGAAGGGATCTCAAGATCATCTAGTTCCAAGCCCCCTGCCATAGGCAGGGACACTTCCCACTAGAACAGGTCACTCAAGGTCTTGAACGCTTGAACGCTTGTCCTTGAACGCTTCCAGGGAGGGAGCAGCCACAACCTCCCTGGGCAAGCAGTTCCAGTGTCTCACCACCCTCACTATAAAGAACTTCCTCCTAACACCCAGTTTCAATCTCCCCTCTGCCAGTTTAAACCCATTACAAGACCTTGTAGATAGTCCCTCCCCAGCCCTCCTGTAGGGCCCCCTCAGATACTGGAAGGATACTACAAGGTCTCCTGGAAGCCTTCTCTTCTCCAGGCTGCAGAGCCCCAGTTCTCGTAGCCTTTTTTTGGCCTCTCTTACCTGCTAGCTCCTCACTGATCCCAGTCCCAGTCCATTTATCCAACCAACCTCATCCTCTTTTCTGTTTCTCACTCCACCACAGTTTTTACTCTTTCACCTGTATCCAGTTTTCTTTTTCTTGCAGGGCCTCTCAGTTTCCTCACTCAGCTCCCTTGCACCAGCCATCTTGACAGGTCTCTTGTAAGGGATTAAAAATAGTAGGTTTTGATAATCCAGACATGGTTATTATCAAAATTGAAATCAGACTGTTTCTCCCTTACTGTCTGGGTAATGACAATTATCCATGGGTAATTGTCTGGGTAATTACGATTGCCCATGGGAACCATGACAATGAATTTGAAAACATGCCCAGCCTTGATGCTCAATCCTAAAGCTTCGTGCAGTTTGGAGGAACTGTCACACAGGAAACACTTCAGCAAACCAGAATCATTCTCATACTGTCAAGCAGGTTTCTGCAGACTGGTATATACAGACAGAAGAAAACAGAGCTGCTGCACAGCTGAAGCAGAAACCTGAATTCTCAGCTGCATGTGAATCCCAAGGAGAAAATGAAAAAAGTGCTAAAGATGAGGGAAGGCTGGAGACTAATGGTTTGGGATCTCAGAGAAAGGCTGGCAGGGAGCAGTGGGGTCTGGAAGGGATGCAAGTTGAGGAATACAACTTTGGAGAATACTGGGTGGGTGAGAATTGGCGGGCTTGAGTGAAAAGGAGGAAGAACTGGATGGGACTCTAACACAAGAGGACCTGGAGGTTCCCTTTTATCTGTCAACTAAGGCCAAGAGAGAACTGCTCCTTCCCAAAGGACTGCTGAAAAGTACCTGTTTCTTCCCTGAAACTCCCTATTCCCATGCCTTAGCCAAATTCTCCACAATAACAGTGATAGGATAAGAGGAAATAGCCTCAATTTGCATCAGGGGAGGTTTAGGTTGGATACAAGAAGAAACTTCTTCACTGAAAGGGTTCTCAAAACACTCAAACAGGCTCCCAGGCAGGTGGTTGCACACCCATTCCTGGAGGTGTGTAGAAGAGGCAGAGATGTGGTGCTGAGGGATATGGTTTAGCACCAGCCTTGGTAGAGTTAGAGAGTGGTTGGACTGGATAATCTTAAAGGTCTTTTCCAGCCAAAACTATTTCACAACTCTATGACAAAGCCCACGACCATACAAACCATGCTAACCATACCTTGTGTGACTCCTTGCCACGGAGAGAGTGTTATCAGCCAGGCTTGGCTCTAACAATTCACAGCTCACAAAGCTACTTTAATGTACTGTCTCTACCAGGAAAAAAAAAACCACAGCCACCTAACAATACATTACGATACTTTCCCATCACTGCAGCAATTCCCACCACAGGCAACACTTTGTCTCCAACAAAGAAGCCTCACATTCTGCGCCGGCAAAAAAACCTATCCATACTGTAGGGGTGCCAAGAGGAACATCTGTGTGCTCAGAAGGACACAAAACTGGCTTTTTGTGTGTGCATGTGTGTGTGTGCGCCTGGGTGAAAGAGCTGGGGGCGGGGAACTCCCAGACAATAGCCTGTGTGAGTGCCTAGTAAGGAAATGCTCTTTCATTGCCTTCCTCCTTCCTTTAGTGAACAAGGGAGTCAAACAGTTGCCCGCAGCAGCTCTCAACTATTTCTCCAAGTCCGGTGAAAAGGGTTAAGTTTCTCCCACATTACTAGTTTTAGCTTGGATTTCTTTTTACCAGAAAGGCTTTCTTTGGCTGTTAAACACATACATCTACTTCTCATTCAATCACCTGAGGATTCGGCGTCTACTTGTCCCTTTAGCACAAATTACTATGACTGCAATGTAGATCTCATTCATGAAATGCTGAACTACAGAGAGTAAAATTTCTCAAGCAAGACAGATGCATTTGTGGGCTTTGAGTATCAGCAAAGTGAAGTTTACAAAGGAGAAAAGAAGAAATCAGCCAAAAAAATAGTACAAATACTGCTGCCTTTCTGAATGCTGGGTCAGTCAGTTGGAGAGCAGCATGAAAATGTGAACCAGGAACTTGCACTACCATGAAATCAAAGCTGTAAAGCAATGAAAACAAGCCCAGTGGAAGCAAGTGATTGTAGGAAGCCTTCTATGGAGAGCTGCTTGCATTGCTTACCAATGACCATCTAGATTTTGTTTTTGTAAGACCTCCTTAATCAGCTACTTAAGTAATCCAACAATTCTCTATTGATGGATTGAAAAGTGATGTTTCTTTCCCTCTGCTTCAGAAGATACTTCCTGGTGGTGGCCCAGTAACAGTCAACATGAACAGTAACATGTTTAAATTCCTGGCTATATAAAAAAACAGAAGAAACTTTATGAGGTTTTTTTCCCTAGAGAGATGCTTACTAACACCATATTCTCCTTTTCTTCCTGCCCATTCTCCAGCTGCTCCTTCCCAACCTGTGTGGTGCAATCCAACCACCTGACAAGAGACCACTAATGTGGATCACTTCATGCTTCAATCTTTAATGCCAGCAGTGCCTCCAAAAGTGGGAGCAAGCATCCCAGGAAATCAATTAGCAGCAACTTATCTGTTTCCCCAAATATTTGTAACTCTCTAACCAAAGGTCTGAAATTACATCCCCTTCCCTTTGGGGAAAAGGGAGTCAGATGACGCAGATCTGCAAGAGAGCTCAGCCTTTCAGTCAGCCTCTCAAACGCTCACCTTGCTGGGAACATGCTCCAGCAAAGCAGGCAGGTTCTGACATACCCAGTGCACAGCAGACAAAGAACACTGCCTTTTCTGCTACAGTATGTAGTGTTATCTTAATATGCCTTCTCCAGAGAGGAAACTAAGTTACACGAGCTCCTACAACCTCTGTCCACAGGGAAAAGAAACAAATCAGCTCTGTCATCTGGGAGAGGTGTCCATGGCATTAACTCTGGATTTGGAGACAATGGTCCAGCAGTTCCACTTCAGGAGGCTCAGCAAAGACAGGGCTGAACTCAGGCATGAAGAGTTCAGGTCTAGCAGGGTTCCCTGAATGTGGAAACAGTCCAAGCATCTTTACTGGGCAGATCTTGGCTACCAAACCATGCAGATCTAAACTGCTATTTTGTGCTGCCAGATCTGATCCAGCTGCACGAGGGTGCCACTATAAGGAGCAATGAGGGGTGTGGTGAAAGTGGCTTTTCGGAGGCATTTAAGGACAAGGAAAATGTTTTAGCTCTTGTTTAGCCCTGACCATACCAAATCAAAACAGATCGCACACTTCTGCGCTAGTCTCCAAATTCTAGAAGGTCTTATGGACCCAGGTCTAATGTTACCTGAATGGGAAGAGTCAGCTCTAGTTGAGCACTGCACTTAGAGAACATTTCAGCTGGAAGAGACCCTTAAGATCATACAGATTCACAAACTTCACTGGGTTGGAAAAGACCCTCAAAGAACACCACTGTCCAATCCCCTTGCAGTGAGTAGGGATACCTCCTACTAGATCAAGCTGCCCTGGGGCCACATCAAGGCTGATCTTGAGCGTCTCCAGGGACAGGGCCTCAATCACACCCCTGGACAGCCTGTTCCAGTATTTCACTGCTCTCATTGTGAAGAACTTCTATCATTTAAGCTAGTTTGTCCTTCTGGAACTCAGGATGAGAAGGGTTACAACACAGCACTGTGAGAAACCACCCATCTGACAGGGCTTGAGGTGAGTGGGTGCCAACATTTCCTGCATGGAACCACTTGGATGAACTTCCATGCAATCCTGGCAAATGGAATAAACTGGGTATCTCCACCTCAGTCACCTTGGGAATGGGGGGAAACTGCAAAAAATGAAGTCCAAACTAGATACTTGAACGAGATACAACTAAATACTTGAATAAAGTTAGAGCATTTACTTAAGCTTAATACCACGTGAAAGCAAAATGTTTCACCTGTTCTATGCACGAATAAAAAAATACCAGGAAAGTTAAAAAGCTGGACAATAGCTGTGCATGTACAGATCATTTTTATTCTCACTTTGCAGTTATCAGTGCAGCTCATTGATGTAAATGCTCATGAAAACAAGATTTAGATAATTTTACATAATTTTCCTTTTTGCCCTTATTCTTATCGCCAAATCCTCAACCCCGTTCCAGAGTGACAGTGCTAAGGTTGGTGTACAGAGACAGTAAATCCTGAAGCATTTGCAGACTACTGCTTACAGGCTCTAAGATTTCTGACCTATGTCATTGACAGGAGGAGGCTTACTGGTTTCTGTGGGAATACACACATAGCTCTGCAATACACCTGCACAAGTGGCTGTTGAAATTGGGCTAAAAACTTAAGACTCAACCAAAATAATGAAGAACAGATAGAACAAAAGGAGGAGGCAACACCTCTAATTTGCTGGGCTTTTTTTTTTCAGAGCAGTAAGTCCTCTTTATGCACTTAACTCTGCTCTTCATGTTTTCCTCCAAACTCTAGGCAGCTAAACCAGATCTCCCCATAAACCTCCTTCACTAGCCCCCTTCTTACCAGCATACATTTGATTCTTTAAAATTCACCCACACTTTCTCTAGCTGGCAGAGAACACAAGCATTCAGTGAATGCTCACACCAACTCCTAGACCTGTATTACTGGAGTGAAAAGGGAAGCTGTTAAGATTCTGTCTCATTTTCTCCCTGCTACCTACCATTACTGTACATTCGACACCCAAATCTTGATAATATGCAAAAAATATTCAAACCCTGTATCACAAGCTCCTTAATTCATCACTTTGTAGTGCCTCCAAGTCCTGATCTTCAAGCCCTACTGCCAAACTGTTTGCTACTTAAGAAAATAAAAGCCCACATCTCCTTTGTGTGCAGCAGTTCTCAATGGGTCTTCACTTGTTCAAAGCAGGATTCATTTGCACCATGGCTCTGAAAGGTTCTGAAAGGCTCTGAAGGAGGAGACTTCAAGCCCCCTCCCTGTTTTTCTTTCATCTGCAAAATATTCTACTGAACATTTATGTTTATATTTTCAAAAACACTGAGAAGGTATTTCAAGACTCCATGGAATTCAAAGACACATAAAATGCACAATGGCTCTTCAGGAGCACAGCAAACCACTCTAGAGCAAGCTGTAATTGGATGTTTGGTCTGTTCACCTTTACCTTCTGACAAGTAAGGACAGTGATTCTATTTTATAAGGTTTTAAGCTTTTAGGTATACTAAACCAAACACATCCTGCAAGGGTGGCACACATGAAGATGATAGAGTGGTGTGGGGAATACTTGCAAAGAAGTCCAGAACATCCACCCACCACTGCTCCATATATACTCCAGTTCATGCACCTTCTTGTTTCTCATATTTTACTCTCTTTTGCTTCTCCCAAACTGCCCTGAAAACCTTGACTATTTTAACTTGCCAGCCTCAAACTTCTAGGAACTCTGCTGTAGAGCTTCTGCATGCACTGGCTTTGCTGCTGTGAATTGTCTCAACAGAGCTGATGGAGAAGGTTCTACTTGTTTGCAGTTCTTATACTTGTTCTGCCCTGCATGCAGCAGGGATGTTGGGGTCCCGAGGCTGGGACTGCCTGGTTAAATCCACCCAGCGCAAACTGGAGCTGCTGAAAGGGCAGTCTGAACCTTCTTCCTTTGCTCCCACCCTGGCCACTCCTGCTGCTGTCCCCACGATAGGGAAAGGTCCCTGGCTGCCAGTGTGATCAGGAACTAGATCATTTGAACGTAAAGCAGTTTTCTTTGGCATAAGCTCCACAAACCATCTTGAAGTGCAGCTGCACAAGGGACGTGGCCAGTGCAAATGGGTGAGGATAATGCCAACATGGACCCTGCATTCTGCTCACAAGGCTATAAAAACAATTACAGGCCCCTCCATCCCTCTGCCCACTGCTAACTGCCATCAAGTTAGATGTTAGGTGGAGAATAGGGCAACAGCCTTTGCCAGCATGTTAGACTGAAGGGACTTTATTAGAGGAAGCAAAACCCAATGGGAAATTCACAGTTCTTGCAGTAAAGGCAGTCCTTGGTTTAAATGCCAGCTTTGCCTTACAGATTCAGCAATACTAATAAAACAAAGCATGCTTTTGTCCAAATTCATGTTCAAATAATCTTGGTCATTGTAAAGGGACCTGCTTATCACTTCCATCTAGCTCAGAAGCTGGAGTTTGTGGTTATATTTGTTAACAGAAGAGAGACCTCAAGACTGCTTCCATGCCTTTCACTTCTCTGTCTCTTCTTTCCATGGCTCAAGGATTTCAGCTCCTGCTATTGCTTACCCTCTGATGAAGCAGAGCACGGCGCAATCAATCACGATAACAAAATCCCATTCTCATCTGTGAGTAAAACTAATTGTAGTACAGTATTTCTTTTCCACCACCTTAGAAGGTGCCTTGCAGCTTTCCCACAGTATCGGGTTGCCGATGCAAGCACACACACGGAGCGCCTGAGTGAGGACTCATTCCAGCTTCACCTACCTTTTCAAACAAACTTCTCCACACAATGTCGTATCTGCATTTTAAATGGGGGGTGAAACTCTACCGCTCTCCGGAGAAAAAGGACAGGGAGGTTTATTGTACTCCACAAAAGGTTTAAGGAAAGTAATGATGGTTCAAGCCATCCGTAGTGCTCTCAGGGTGAAAGAATCCTTCTGAATGTTTTCTCACGCAGGGAAAAGAAAACCCCCACACAGCAACCACTTTGCCCATTCGCGGAGCAATTCTGTTAAAACGTAGCAATTCCATCAAAATATTTAATCGACTCTGAAAGAATTTCCTTGTGCATTTTTAAAGGTTATGCCTGCAGCAAAACGCTTCTGATACCAACGGTGTTAGTTATAAGAATAATGACTGCACAAAGCCAAACAAGAGACTTAGTCACCCAGATCAAATTCAGCTTCTCTTGTATTTGGGAATAAACTCAGGTGATGTGGGTGACAAAACACCCACAGAGCCCAGAGCACGGCTGAGCACAGGAGGCAGCTACAGGTTTAGCTGGTTACAGGATTGAACTTTAGTACCTGCCTGGCTGGGTATCACCTTCAAGCTTTAATCTCCAAGCAGCAAAGAGTGTATGTCCTTCATGTCCTTCTACAGTGCTATGACCAAAACCTTGCATTTAGCTCCAGTAAGGTTGACACTACTTCAACACCTCATCTGTCATGGAATCTAGAAGAGTTTGGATGGAAGGGCACTTAAAGATAGCTAGTTCCAACCCTGCTGCCATGTGCAGGACACATCCTACCAGACCCGGTGCTCAAGGCCCTATCCAACCTGTCTTTCAGTACTTCCACGCTTGAAGCCTCCACAACTGCTCTGGGAAACTTGTTCCAATGTCTCAACCACTCTTGTGGGGAAGAATTGCCTCCTAGTGTCTGACCCCATTCAAACATCTTCCAGTTTGAAGCCATTACCCCTCATCCTGTCACTCCTTCCCTTGTAAAAGGTCCCTCTCTCCAGATCTCCTACAGGTCCCTTGAAAGGCTGGAAGATTGCTTTAAGGTCTCTCCAGGGCCTTCTCTTCTCCAAACTGAACTCCAACTCTCCTGTAAGAGAGATACTCCAGCCCTCTGATTACCTTCATGGCCTCCTCTGGACCCTCTCTAACAGTTCCATGTCCTTCTTGTGTTGGGGACTCCAGAGCTAGACACAGGACTGTGTCCAGTTTTGGACTCCCCAGTTCAAGGCAGACAGGGACCTGCTGGAAAAAGAGTCCAGCAGAGAGCCACAAGGATGACTGGGGGACTCGATCATCTCTCCTGCAAAGAGAGACTGAGAAACCTGGGGCTGTTTAGCCTGGAGATCTTATCAATGTATACAAATACCTGAGGAGTGGGTGTCAAGTGGATGGGGCCAATCTCTTTTCAGTGGTTCACAGAAATAAGACAAGAAGCAACAGCTACAAACTGGAACACAGAAGGTTTCACCTCAACATAAGGAGAAACTTCTCTACAGTGAGTGTCGGAGCACTGGAGCAGGCTGTCCAGAGAGGATGTGGAGTCTCCTTCTCTGGAGACTTTCAAAACCCACCTGGATGCCTTCCTGTATGAACTATTCTAGGTGATGCTACTTTGGCAGAGGGTTGTCCCTTCCAACCTCTAAGGTTCTGTGATTCTGTGACTCCAGGTGGGGCCTCATCATAGCAGGGAAGAATGGGTGAATCCCTTGACCTAACAAGTTCTTTAAGCACGCTGGACTTGAACCCTTTTAGTCCCCATCTTAGCCACATATCACCCTGACCCATTCAGCATTATGCACACTGGTGAATATAAGTGAACTGTTAAAAGAAACAGAAGGAAGCACGATGGGCAAAGTAAAGTTATTCCACCCCATAATTAACATATGAAGACAATGATGTCAGTTAAAAAGTCACTATTTACTCCACACTGTAACTAGCCTGAAATTGAAATGTTTAAGTACTTGAATTAACTTCCTGTTTACAACAGGTGACCAATTTGTTCAGTCTTTTCACCCACAGGAAGAAGAGATTTGATCAAATCATTCCAACAATACCACACAGGAGAAATAGGAATAATCACACTTCAAAATATGACTTTTTGCACAGAAATAATTCTAATATTAAAAAATTCATGTTGTTTATAAAATACGAATAAAACAGTGCATAAAATTGAATATCTAAAAAGTCAGGTTTATTTAACACTTAGCACCCAATAAAACAGCAAATAAATGCAAGAATGATGGCTTTGCTTCATCAGCCACAGTAAAACTTAGGAGGAAACCACAAAAGTTTTACAGTTCAGCTTGCACTGCAACTGCTGCTAGCTGGGATTTGGAAATCCCTGGCAAGGGACTTAGATATGCCTGTGCATTGGATTCTCTGCTCCAAGAGCAGGTTTTGTGGCAGCAGCAGCATTTCTGAGTGGCAGAGGCAGATCAGCAGGCAGGCTCACCCCTGCTGAGCTGGGGTAATGGTGAGGCAGCAGCTACCAGAACCTCACTGCTGCAACAGGGAAGTGACTCTGGGAAGACCAAGGGTTCCCCCTCACTTCATGAACAGTTAATTCCTCACACTTCTATCAGATTTAGCTCCAAATAATTGTATGTCAGTGGTTTTCTTTCAGCATTAGCAGATGCAATTCCAATATTTCAGCCTCACTAAAGGAACCAAATTAATTTTGCTGGAGGGACTGGAGAAGAGAGCAGGGAAGTATTTACTGAATGTTGCTGGAATGCCAACATCATAGGCTGCATATCAAAACCATGCTCCTCCATGCAAAGGAAAAAGCATCACAACACACATCACTTGATACTGCAGTGTAAGCACTGCTCTGCCTGCAATCTATGTTTCATGCTCAAACCTGAACATGTGAAAGTAATGCTGTCCCAAAAACACCTATGCCTCGTAGTATTGATGTCTGCTAGAAATCTGGATAAAGTGCCCAAAAAAAGTATGGAATGAGTGAGGACTAATAAAATGAAATCACTCACTATTCACACCCCTGGGGTCTAGTTCATGGCTTGGATGTTACAAAAGAAACAATGCGCAGTGACTGCGCAGGCTGTGCAGTAATAGGCAGGTTAGTAGTTTGATATCAAACTGTGGCCCTCCCAAAAGACTAGAAACACTTAAGATATTTTTAAGTGATTTAATCCTAAAGATGAAATCCTCCAACACATGGGAGTGAAACTCTGCTGTAATTCAAGCTGCTAGGGTGTATCGCAGGAAGTGATGGACAAAACTCAACTCTGAGGAACTCTTTAGCATTTCCAACCCTTACTGCTTGACTTTGATCAGCTAAACAACTTCCATGAAGTGACTAATTGATACATTCAGTGATACCCTTCTTAAAGAGTTTCCATTTCAGGAGGAAACTGACTTGTCCATGTGCATGCACAGAAGCAGTTAAGCAATAACAGAGTTTAATTAACTTATAACGTGTGAACAGCTTCCTACCAAATACCAAACATGACCATGACGCTGGATGTTCATATATTTTGCTGGGTCTCCTCCTTTTTTCTCACCTTCCAGCCCAAACAGAAAACAATTCAAGTACCAAGCTGTAAGCAGTATACTCATTCCTCAAGAAAAAAAAAAAAATTCTTCATAGCACAGATGAAAAGCTAGGAAATTAGTGGGCCTGATGTTAAGAAGACACATCACGAGGCTATTTGTTGGTAAAGAGCACAGGCTCTTGATGAGCCAGAAAACAGACATTTACTCAAGTTACAGCTTAGCAAAGCCTGCTAGGAAATTGTTTCAGAAATAAAGCCATGTGATTGACCATCTCAGCTACCTCCAACAATTATCAAGCAAATGGAAAGAAACAAGAACCAAAAGAAAAAAAAAAAAAAAAAAGCACAAAATCTGATCGAGGTGGTAGGATCAATGCTGGGTAATAGTTGTATTGGTGTCCCAGACAAATGCTTCCCACCTCACTCCTCCTTATTTCACGGTCATTTACAAAAACAGTTGAGCACATTGCTTGGAGATTGCATTTATGAGTACTTCCCATCCATCTGGGTCACTTCTAAGGGAACATAAAATCTTGGAAAGAAGACATTGTTTTACCCATAGCACAAAGAAATACTTGTTTCAGGAATATGGAAATATTTGCTGGTACCTCCTGTATTGGTCAGCTGGAATTTCTACTGTGCTTGCCTTGAAGTGCACTAAAAGCAAGACATATTTAGTGACCTGATACTTCCTCCACAAGTCTTTAGAAGAGAAAGCTGATAGAGCTTCTTATAAATAAATCCATAGATATCTGAGGGGTGGATGTCAAAAGAAGGTGCCAGTCTCTTTTCAGTGGTGCCCAGTAACAGGACAAGGAACAATGGGTACAAGCTACAATACAATCTCAACATGAGGAGAAACTTCTTCACTTTGAGAATGATAGAGTGCTGCAAGGGGGTGCCCAAAGAGCTTGTGGAGAGTCCTTCTCTAGAAAGTTTCAAAACCCACCTGGATGCTT
>WBNM01037164.1:0-10323 GCA_013399055.1 Ramphastos sulfuratus
TTTAGGTTGGACCTGAGGAACAAATTCTTCTCCAGAAGGGTTGCGAAGGTCTGGACCACATTGCCCAAGGAAGTGGTGGAGTCCCCAACTTGAAAAGCCATGGAGATGTGATGCCAAGGGGCATGGTTTAGTGGTGACCTGGCAGGGTTGGGTTAATGGTTGGACTCGATGATCTTAAGGATCTTTTCTGACCTAAAATATGATTCTGTGATTATGCAAGTCCTTAGCAAAGTTGTCATAATTTGTCCTGCTGCTCAGAATTTTCCGGAGCAATAAATCAAATGCCTAACAAAAAAATGGAGTATACTCTTTTGCATATGAATCCTTATCAGCTAAGCATGCTGCTTCATGCTGCTTCATCAAATAATTAAGCTGATTTTATTTGTTTAAGAATTATGTTCCACTATACTGCACTGGCTTGAAGTAGTTATTGTACCTTCATTGTTCATTCCTAGGAATGTTCCAATATCAGAACACCGTGGGTCTGAAAGGGATTTTTAGCAGCCATCACAGAATCATAGAATCATAGAATGGTAAGGTTGGAAGGGACCTCAAGGATCATCTAGTTCCAACCCCTTGCCATAGGCAGGGACACCTCATCTTGCTCCCCCAGCCCAAGACAGGAAGAAATGTTCTTGTATCACTTCATGAGACCATAGAATCATGCAATGGCTTAGGTCGGGAGGGACATTAGAGGTCATCTACTCCAACCACCTCAGGATGCCTCTCAACTAGACTTTGCTGCTCAAGGCCTCATCCAATCTGGCCTTGAACAGCCTTAGGGAGGAGTCATCCACAGCCTCCCTGGGCAGCTTGTTCCAGAGTCTTACCATGCTTGTGCTGAAGAACTTTCTCAGATCCAGTCTAACCCTGCTCTGCCTCAGGTTCAAACTATTCCCCCTTGTCCTGTCTCCAAACACCCTCAGGAAAAGTCCCTCTGCAGCAGTCCTGCAGAATCCCTTCAGCTACTGGAAGGCAGCTCTAGGGTCCCCCTGGACTCTTCTCTTCCCCAGGCTGAACAACCTCAACTCTCNAAAAAAAAAAGAGAGAGATCATTTATTTTTCATGCCCACAGTACCTAGGGTAGGAATTTATGGACCTATATATCCATTTTTTTCCATTACTTTTCATGAGATTTATGTCAGGCTAGCTGTGCAAATAGTCTTGTCTGAGATTTTGGATTAGGATTTTTCCCCCCATCTTCTGTAACTTCTCAGCCGTTCTAAGTATTATTTAAAACAGGCATCAGTAGCCTGTGTGCTGGTTTATGACTCTTGAATACAAACTCTGCAAGCCTGCCAGTTTAGAGATATTTATCCCTGAGAAGATAATGATGAGCAGCAAAAAAGAATGTGCTTCATCAATCACTTTGCCATTTTACTTTCTCAAGTAGAGAACAGAAATGTATATTGAACCATTTCATATTTTGTTTTGTATTGTTATTTATAGTTTCACCATCCCCATCTGAAAGTCAGCACATGTTTTCCACAGGCTGCATTTGTTGCTGGTACATAAAACAAAGTTCTGCATTGTGCGAAGTTTGCCAGCCATAGATTGGATTTTCCTCAGAGAGCTTCAGCTTTCCTTCTCATCTTTCTTATGCTGATAAAAAGCTATTAATGCTCAGCTCTGGTGAGACCTCACCTGGAGTACAGTGTTGAGCTCTGGAGCCCTCAGCACAAGAAGTATGTGAACCTTCTGGAGCAGGTCCAGAGGAGGCCACAAGAATGATCCAAGGTCTGGAAGCCCTCTGCTGTGAAGCCAGACTGAGAGATCTGGAGCTATTCCCATCTGGAGAAGAGAAGGCTCCAGGGGGACATTCTGGTGGCCTTTCAATACTCAGAGGGATGCTCAGAAAGCTAGCAACAGACTTTTGAGCAGGTTCTGTTGTGACAGAACAAGGAGTGGTGTTTTTTACCAGAAGAGAGAGATTCAGACTGGAGAGAAGAAAGAAATTTTTTACACCAAGTTTGGTGAGACCTTACCCTATTGTGTCTGGAAAGGTGAGAGATGCCCCATCCCTGGAACCACTGCACGTCAGGTTGTCCAGGGCTGTGAGCATCTTGCTCTGGTTGCAGATGTCCCTGCTGACTTCAGGGGGTTGAAGTAGATGACTTTGAAAAGTCCCTTCCAACCTAAAACATTCTTTGATTCTGTTTTCACTTTTTTTTTCTATGTTCTTCTATTGATTTCACTTTCTTGCTGCATGAGGAGGACTAACTCTTGGTCTTAGGGTTTTTGGCATCCAAATGGTATTTCGAACATTTCATTTATTTACATTTAAGTATCTCATTTTGATTAACCTTGTTGATCTTTTTCCTACCTTGAAGGAAATACCCTTTTTGATGCATCAAATGTATATGTTGCCAGCTGAGGCTTCTCTCTGATCAATCCCACCCAATGCCATCAGGTCAGGTTCAGTGGCCCCAGGCAGCCACCCATTTGTCTTTATAAATCACAGCACTGCCCAAAACGCTGAAGTCATGGAAAACACTCTACCTTCTTGTGTCATAAAATCATCATTCATACTTTTTTGAAAGTTTTAATGTTTATGACCACCAATACCCATCTCCTGAGCTGATGGCTTGTATTGCACTTCACCTGTTCTCTGGTTTGCCATGACTGACTGTCACAAACCTCCCACCAGCATCTCATGCTGACCTGTTCTAACACCGTTGCACTTATGGAATCCCAAACTGATTTGCATTGGAAGGGACCATTGAAGGTCATCTAGTCCAACCCCCCTGCAGTGAGCAGAAACATATTCAGCTAGAGCAGGTTGCTTTGGGCTCCAAACAACCTGACTTAAAACAGTTCCAGGCATGGGGCATCTGCTACCCCTCTAGACAACTTAGGCCAGCCTGTCTAGTCTGAATCTTCCTCTTTTAGTTCATACCATCGCTCCTTGCTGTGTCACGACAGGCCCTCCTCAAAAGTCGACAGCATTCTTATAGGTCCCCTTTAAGTACTGAAGAGCCACACGAAGATCTCCACTGAAGACCAGCTGAAGATTCAGGCTCAGATTTATCTGTGTTGTTAGAATAAGTAACAGTATTATTAGAACAGAGCCCCACCTCACCACCATCTTGATGCACTTGAATCACTCTGAGTAGACAATAAAGAGACATTTTAATACTTAAAGCACACAAAATATCTTAACAACTGTCATTAATGCCAGTTAGATCAGATCATGGCTGTGGTTGGACCACAAATAAGGAATGAGAGGAACTCCTAACAGTGGCGCAGAATTAATTTTCCACATTCCTTTTCTTTTTCCTTTTGCCACACAAATTACATTTATTTGCAACACATGGAGGTTGAATTTATATCCTATTTGCCTTCTTAGCACCCTGCCCTCAAGCTGCTAATTTAACAGTTTTCTGGCTGCTCCAGCTAGCTTCTCAGCTGAGAAGATTGGTTTCCCAACCTGTGAGATATCCAAAAGATGAGAAGCATGGAGCTTTGCAGTGCTGTTTTTAGAGGCCCTTTTCACAATATATGTGCACTTTAAACTTTCTCCTATCAGGGAGCATGTCTATATTTGGAAGGCCCAATTTTCTGTTCAGAGGGCTTGTCATTTTCTGCTCACCAGTGTTCAGTATCTAATCCCATCATCTTAACATGCAGGGACAGCTCAGTGACTTGTTTTAAATGCATTGTGAATGTTACCTACTTATTAAAAGCAAAAGCAAACAACTGCTAATGTTCAGATGCTGATTGTTTACCCCAATAGTGATAAGGACAAGGCTAATTTAAGCAGAAATTATATTCTAACATTATGACATGAAAAACATCCTCTATCTGTTAATTATGATCCAGATCTCAATATTATGAATACTTTTCTATACCAATGAGTGGTTTAGTGAGATACATTTCATTAGTAATACTTTTTTTTTAATATGTGAAAAAAGGCAATAGAACGTTTCCCCCCACATTAATCACAGCTCAGCAGAGAAATAAACCATATGGTTAACAGAGTAAACTAAGTTAGGTGGTGTTGGTTATTGCTGCTGTGAATATAGTAGGTCAGTTTGAAGGTGAAGGCCACATCTGGAGTATTGTGTCCAGTTCTGTGCTTCCCAGTTCAAGGGAGACAGGGAACTACTGGAGATTGTCCAGTGGAGGCTATGAAGATACTGAGGGGCCTGGAGCATCTCTGTGAGGCGGAAAGGCTGAGAGCCCTGGGACTCTTGAGCCTGGAGAAGAGCAACCTTGAGATTTGGGGATCTTCTCAATGCTCAGCAAGAGCTAAAGGGGCTGTGGGGGGCAAAAGGATAAGGCCAGGCTCTTATTGATGTTGCCCAGTAACAGGACACAGGGCAGTGGGTGCAAACTGGAACCTAGGAGGTTCCATCGGAACAGGAGAAACTTCTTTGGTGTGAGGGGGCTGGGGACCTGGAGCAGGGTGCCGAGAGAAGCTTCTCTGAAGAGATTCCAACCCAACCTGGCTATTGTGATCCTGGCCAAGCTGCTGTGGGCGCCCCTGCTTTAGTGTGGAGGTTGGACTGGATGATGTCCAGAGGTCACTTCCAATCCCCACCAAGCTGGGATTCTAGTATTCCATGTCCTGTATTTTTTAACAAAACCTATTGAGCACCCATCATTACTTTAAAGAACAAGAGTTATATTTTTATGAGTTCAATCTTTGTGCAAATGAGGCATTGTCTATAGAAATTTTCATCTCTCTATCTGAGATTTTTATGTAAATGTGTCGTTTTAAATGATAGGTTGTAAAATATAACATGCTTGTATAGGATTTTTATTACATATAAATAAAACCTACATATATTTGACAGCCCAGTGCCAATTTTTGGCTCTTGGATGCTCGCATGAGGTTCTGTTTGAGTGCATGAGGGCAGACTTTGCCTTGCTAGGTGAGAAAGGTCATATTTTGTTTCCATCTTTGCCTTCAGATCACAGAATCACAGAAAGCATTGGATTCAAAGGGGCACTCAAAGGTCATCTTGTCCAGCCAGCAGGGACATCCCCAACTAGAGCAAGTTGTTCAGGGCCCCATCAAGTCTAACCTTGAATGTCTCCAGGGATGGGTCCTCCACCATCTCTCTGGGCAACCTGTTCCAGTATTTCACCACCCTCATTGTAAAGGACTTCCTTGTGATATCCAATCTAAATCTGCCCTGCTCCCGCTTCACCTTATCCTATCCCCACAGGCCATTGTACACAGTCCCTGCCACCCCTTTCTGTAAGTTAGATATTGAACTGCAACTCTATGGTCTCCCCAGGCCTTTCTGTTCTCCAGGCTGAACAGGCCAAATTCTCTCAGCCTGTCCTCATAGGAGAGGTTCTCCAGCCCTCTGATCATCTTCGCAGCCTCCTCTGAACCTGCTCCAAAAGGTTCTTCATGTCCTTCATGTGTTGAGAGTCCCAGAGCTGGACACAGTACTGTAGGTGAGGTCTCACCAGAGCAGTGCAGAGTGGCAGAATCACCTCTCTCAACCTGCTGGCCACACTGCTTTTGATGCAGGTCAGGATGTGATTTGCCCTCTGGGCACGCTGTTGGCTCACATCCAGTTTCTTGTCCACCAGCACCACCAAATCCTTGTCTGTAGGACCACTCTCAATCTCATGATGGTGATGGATGCTATTATATCAGAGTTTAAACAATGTACTGGACTGAGTGTAGACATCTCAAAACACTCGTGTCCCAGAGCAGGCATCACTTTATAGTTTCAGGGTGGCTGAACTTCAAGGACTCATCATTACAATGAGTAGCTACATTCAAATGTTTCTTCTTTGGGTAATTTGGGGGCAGAGGTCCAGACACCTGCTTATGCAACACAGTCTGTTCAGTGAAATCTGTTCCCTTCCCGTGAAATGAATCACTTCTAAGATGATGGTTGAAGATCTCCTAATGCGGTGCTCTGCTGGACTTTGATAACAGTCCATGTCAAAGCTGCATGATAGAACTTATTTCATTTCAGGAGTCCTCTGACTGGATATTTGTGATTTTGACAGTATCCCGTTACTAGCTGAAGAGCTTAGAGTCATACATTAGGTACAAGTTGGAGATTTGGCTCAGATTATGAATCTTGGAAATTTCTTCTGGCATTTGAGGGCCTCATTCATCTACTGTTGAAGATTCCTGGTGGTTCTGGTGGGTCTTACATTAGTCCTTCTGTCTCTGTAAACCACTATTTTAAATCAAATGCTGAGTGTGAACTAAAGACAAAATTTAAGACTGTTTTTTAATTTTCTTCTTTTAATAACCCTGGATGAAGTTTATTAAACATCTGCATCACGCGTTGTCTAATATATTTCTCCCTGTTACTCTTGAAGCACACATCTCCTGGCCTCCAGGAAAATGTCGTCTTCCCATGAAGATCTGCATGCCCATGCAGAGGAAGAGGGTCAGATTTTGGAAATGGGTAGCATAAAGAACACAGGTCAGACCTTGAGCTATTGGCTGGCAATTTGTGCACCGTTCTTTGAGATGTTAGGACATGGAACTGTTGGAGCGGGTCCAGAGGAAGGCCACGAAGATGATCAGANGACCTCTTCCACTGAAATAAGAAATGGCTGAGGAAACTAGGTTACTTAGTCTGGAGAAGAGGAGGCTGAAGGGAGACTGCACTGCTCTCTACAAGTCTGTGAAAGGAGGTTGCAGTGAGGTGGGGGTTGGTGTTTTCTCCCTAGTATCAGATGACAGAATGAGAGGAAATAGCCTGAAATTGTGCTGTGACAGGTTTAGATTGAGTATTAGGAACAGTTTGTTTGCTGCAAGAGTGGTCAGGCATTGAAGCAGGCTGCCCAGGGAGGTGGTTGAGTCTCCATCTCTGAAGACATTCCAAACCTGCCCAGATATCTTCTTGTATGACCTTTTCTAGGTGACCCTGTCTTGGCAGGGGTGTTGGATTGGATGATCTCCAGAGGTCTCTCCCAACCTCTACCATTCTGCGATTCTATGATTTGGTTCCTGACTTCCTTCAATGCTTCTGAACAATTTCCTGAGGCTTTACAGGTGATATTTCATCCACTGGAGAGACTCCGTGAGCTGAGAGTTGTCCCCAAATATGATACAATATTGTGTTAGCATTAATATGGATATTGATGCAAAATCAATGCAAATAGACTCCACATCTAATCCCATACTCCCTCATGCAAGTTCAGTGGGAGCAGCAGCGAGTTTCTCCTTTGATTTCAGTGCTGAGCATGCAGTATTTATGAGGGGTTGAACTTTACATCCTTGCTTTGGTTACTCTTATGCCAGTGCACACTGAAAACATTTTTTTGGAACTACATTTATTTCTGTGCTGTTGTCCAACCCTGTCTGAACAAACCTGATTGGTGGTGGAGGAGGACAGTGGGAGGCTTTTAAAGTCTTACTGAGTTGATGGCTCACCCCAGTGAAGACATCACCAGTTTTTTGGAGCTTCATTAACATCTTGCAGGTGTTACCTTCATGAGATGACACTGCTGAGAGAGGTGAGTCCCCCCTAAGGGTGCAGGGCAGGATTTGGCCATTTCACACGTACTTCTCTGGATGGCTGCAGAAACATTGTCTGGCTCCAGCACACTATTAGGCTGTAATTAGTGTGACTAACAACTAATATGAAAGAGCAGGATCAGGGTCACCACAAGACTTCAAAGATCTTAACAGGTTAAGGTTGGAGGGCAGTCTATCCCCTCTCTTAATCTGTTGCTGTATCTTCAGATATTTGTTGAAATCTCCAGTGACCTCTAACCTTGACGTGTTGCTCTCCCGTAATTTAATGGGCACATGCCATCTTCTTTACTCTTGTCTGTTTAGACAGGCATGGGTCTTTGTGGTCAGCATCTCCTTTCTCCATGCAGGTATTAGTTTGCCCAGGTAAACAACCTTTTTTTTTTTTTCCTATGGAATAAAAACTGTGGTTTAAACCATTTCAGTGCTCTTTTTCTGCTAGCTTCAGACTCATCCAGGGTTGTTGTTTTGCTGTACATTATCATCTAGTTTGTAGTTTTGACATGTTGGTTAGTCCCAGGTTTAAAATCTAGATGTTGCAATAAATTGGGCATTGTACAATTGTTCTCAAAGGATACTAAATTTCAGGCTTTTATGAGTTAAACCAAACTGTCCAAACACAATTTTGTTTGTATTTTCAGTATATGTAAACACTCTTTAACTGATGAAGTGTGCAACTCAAGCATAATTTATCACAGAGTCATAGAAAGGTTTGGGTTGGAAAGGACCTTCAAGACCATCTAGTTCGAAGCCCCCACCATAGACAAGGACACCTTCCACTACACCAGGTTGCTGCTTCATCCACTCTGGCCTTGAACACCACCAGGGAGGATGCATTCTCCATGATGTTTTGATATTGGAGGCAAATACCTGTCAAGGAAACTCTCCTGTTCCTAATGGCTTTGGGAGATCTTTTTTCCCCTCTGACATCTCTTGCATCTCTCCCATCACTCCCAGCAAACATGGGTGGACTTTGATAGCCAAACATTGAAATGTGTTGCCTCTTCCCCAAGCATCATGCAGACATTTCTTCTTGGTTTTGCCTGTCCCAGAGGACTGGGCACAGCAGAAGGGAGGGGTTTCTTCTGTTCCCCTCCGTGGGAGAGCTGTGGCCACTAGAAACAGTGTGACTACCAGGGCTAGGGCAGGGATTGTCCCCATGTACTCAGCACTGACGAGGCCACACCTCAAATCCTGGGTTCAGTTTTGGGGCTTGCACTCCAAGAAGGACATTGAGTGGCTAGAGTGCGTCCAGAGAAGGGCAACAAAGATGGTGAAGGGTCTGGAAAATGGGATAGGATGAAAGAGCTGGGGTTGTTTAGTCTGGGGAAGAAGAGGCTGAGGGGAGACTCACCGTGCTCTACAACTCCCTCAAAGGAGATTGGAACCTTCTCTTCTCCCTAGTAGCAAGTGATGGAATGAGANATTCTCATGGGGGAAAGGCAATTGGACCCATCTGGGTACACCAATTTAAACTGGCAGAGGGGAGATTAAGACTGGATGTTAGGAGGAAGTTCTTTACAGTGAGGGTGGTGAGGCACTGGAACAGGTTGCCCAGGGAGCTTGTGGATGCTCCCTCCCTAGAGATGTTCAAGGCCAAATTGGACGAGACCTTGAGTGACCTGTACTAGTGGGAGGTGTCCCTGCCTATGGCAGGGGGTTGGAACTAGATGATCCTTGAGGTCTCCTTCCAACCTTACTATTCTATGATTCTATGAAGGTTACTGACTGAGAGCTTCCACAGCTCCAGCATCCAGCCCTGTGGTCCCTCCTTTGTGTCTCAAGCACTGCGGATCTGGGGAGGAAAAATCGATTCAGCAAAGCCGAGTGTAACATGCAACAAGGAACTTGCCCACACCAAACCAAGCATGGGTTTAATTATCCTTTCAACCAATTAAAAGAGAGCAAGAGTGACTGAGAGGGAGCGAGAGCAGCCCAATGTTAGATTTAAAGTTCAACTGGAGGAAAAAAAAAAATTAAAACTAACTGAAAAAAAAAGAACTCATATAAGGATTTCACAAGGAATGACACTTGGATGGTGTTTGGGAAATCTTTTTTTTCTTTCAAGACTATCTAGCGATTAACTACAGGACTAGCACATCAAAGCTGCACTGACTTCAAAGCTTAGAACCACTTACGGCTTCCAGCTATTACTAAAACCTACCACTTCACCCTGCTAGCAACTCATCTCAGCTCCCTCTTTAAGTTACACCCATCTACTTCCTGCCTTCTGATTTTTAGGGGTGAGGGGGAGAAAAAAAAAAAAACCAAAAAAAACCCCACGCCAGGAAAAAAAATGAAAATGCCTTTCTAAATTAAATATAGCTGCTTACACTGAAAGGATGTCAAAGTCAAGGGAAAAAAGGCAAATGGAGGCATTAAGGCATTAAAAATTTAGTACAAACTTGCTGGCGATTTACATATGCATCTGGGTGACTCTAACAAAGCCGTCTGCTTTGGAGAAGTGTCCTGGCAGTGTTACCCCCTGCATTAACAGCCCCTGAGTGAGGTCAGCAAGCTGTTCAAGGTCTTTATTTAGATCCAAATCTGACCTACCGGATGACGCAAGCAGAGGTGCTTTGGGATTCTGGGAGATCTTCACCTGAAAAGCACACACATGAAATCAGTTCCCATACAGTTCTGGGCTCCTCAGTTCAAGAGAGACAGGGAAATACCGGAGGGCGTCCAGAGAAGGCTACAATGATGCTGAGGGGCCTGAAGCATCTCTGAGGAGGAAAGGCTGAGAGCCCCGGGACTGCTGAGTCTGTAGAAGAGCAGCCTGAGATTTGGGGATCTCAATACTCAGGAAGAGCTAAAGGGTGTGGGGCAGGGCAAGAAGAAGGAGCCAGACTCTCGTCAGT